>JAWQUT010000738.1:133609-153576 GCA_033807755.1 Ellobium chinense
TGTGTGTGTGTGTGTGTGTGTGTGTGTGTGTGTGTGTGTGTGTGTGTGTGTGTGTGTGTGTGTGTGTGTGTGTGTGTGTGTGTGTGTGTGTTTTGGGGTTTTTTTTCTAAATATTGGACTTTCTGTACAGTGTCGCCGTGTATCTTGCAAGAACTTAAATCCTCAATCTTCCTGGTGAACTGAATTTTTTTTTTTCTCTTCACTTCCATTGTGTGACACAACGAAGAAAACTACTCCAGCACACTGTCCTCCTAAATAATTAATCAAAACAGCCCAGAACAAGAGAGAGGGGTAGTGAGAGAGAGAGAGAGAGAGAGAGGGTAGTGAGAGAGAGAGAGAGAGAGAGGTATTGAACGAGAGAGAGATTCCAAATCATACCATGCCCTTTTATTCCACCTATGTGCTTTTACCGCTAATAAAATGAAATCCATTTTTATGGTCACTCTTATAACGGGAACCGGTTTTACCGACAGAGGTCTAAGTCACCCTTTCTTCCCACCCCCCACCCCCTTTTTATTTTTTTTCTGAACTTTTTTTTTTATCGGTCAGTATACAGCAACAGGCTGAAACAATGTTGAAACAATAACAATAATCATCAGATTATGGGGGTTCTTCTTACTTTCCCATCCTTAGTTTTATTATTAAATTAGCCTCACTATAACGGGCCCGAGAGAACAACCGACCCGGCTGTTACGGCGTAACTGCGTCACCTATAGTGCCAGTTTCCACATAACCTGTTTGGTTGTACAGCCGATGTGTCTGTGAGACCAAGCTGAAGTAAACTGTTATTTCCGATTCGCACTTTGACGTCACAGCAAGCAATAATTGACAAGCAAGCATGGTCTTGAGTTTGCAGCCGTTGTCTACCTGAGATCTCACTCGATGTCTCACATGGATCACCGCAATTAAAAAACAATCATGGCGTTGGGTTTGGAGTCGTTGCTATGTGATGCCTCACTCGGTGATTTACGTGGGCTAAAGTAAGTTCATTTCAGCGATGACCGCTGATGTTCATGTACTCGCCTACGCACCGTCTGGCGCCTCAGCTTTTATAATATCTTCCTTGTCAATCATGACTCGGCACGTTAGCTAGCTTTAGCCGTAATACAGCAAACAAACAAGCCTTTCGTAGAGACAGTAGTCTTTCTGTCTAGACTATTCCAAGTGTCAGCGTCATGCTACACCGTCTGGCGCCACGCTTTTATAATATCTTCCTTGTCAATCATGACTCGGCACGTTAGCTAGCTTTAGCCGTAATACAGCAAACAAACAAGCCTTTCGTAGAAACAGTAGTCTTTCTGTCTAGACTATTCCAAGTGTCAGCGTGATGCTACAACTCAGTTACTGCCAGACGCTGGTCGAAATAACTGCGAGAAACTAATTAATTTTGATCACAACTGTCAAGCATGAAACCTTGTTTCTTCGCAAATGGCTTTTTTTTTTTTCATTTGGCAGAAGGAAAAGAAGTCCATCATATTTTTAATGAGGTCACTTCCCTCGTCTAATTGCCCCAGTTCGGACCGCACCGTTATGGTTTAAGTTGAAAGTTAAGTTCAACGCTTTTATTAGGCTATAGGCCAACACTCATCATTTCACAGTACAATACAATACAATACAATACAATACAATACAATACAATACAATACAATACAGTACAGTACAGTACAGTACAGTACAGTACAGTACAGTACAGTACAGTACAGTACAGCACAGCACAGCACAGCACAGCACAGCACAACACAACACAACACAACACAACACAACACAATACAATACAATACAATACAATAACACAATACACTGTAAGGACACATATTTTTTTATATGTGCCTCATGCGCTCCATTTCCACTCATCTATCACTTTCTCAGCCAGCTGATATCCAGACTTTGAGACCTAATACATAAATCATGACATTAATGCTGTTAGCACTCTTTCTATCACATTATCCCCCCTTCTACCCGGAAGAAAGCAGATTCTGCCCCCTCCCTCCATGTTTTACCAAGTACCACGAGTCCATCGCTTAACAGGTCCAGTCCTTTGGGCAATAGAGTTAAAAAACCATTAAAATTAACATCTGACCATCTTCAAGACAACCAGCTCGCTGTCGGTTGGAACTGTTCTTTTTCGAGCACGACAGCTGGATTTCGCCCAAAGCATGGCTGTCTGGAAATGCGTTTAGGCAAAGCGAAAATTGTGCATTTTCCTGCGTGATGTGAAGGTAGTCGATTAAAAGTCAATTATTTCCTTACACATCTTTAGTATGCGGTGAATGTGTATGTGTGTATGTTGTGGGGAGGGGGGGGGAGGTGTTGGCTGTGTCTGTGAACTGAATGGGAATTATAAAAATATGTCTGTAGGTTGATCATGCCTTACTATTTTGTTGTTTTTGTTGTTGTTTTGTTGTTTTTTTGGTTTGTTGTTTTTGTGGGTTTTTTTTTTTTGGGGGAGAAGTCTGATGNGCTGGGTGGGGGCGAGCTTCCCAGTGCAGGCATCTTATTCTAATTCAGTTTGATATGTCTCTAGGGACTACGTAATCAAAATATTCTTTTGAATTCATAAAACGAAATAAATCCACGATACCTAATTTTGTTTTAAATGTTCTCGAAAAAAAAAAAACACCCAAATATGTATGTTTATGTCAATGCTCCACGCCTCCAGTTTTCCTAAACCGGGCTCAAACACCTAAAAGCACTGATTACAGCTTCCAGTCATTGATAAAAATATCAACTGATCCTTCTTCGCCGTAGCTAAATGTGTATTTTGGAGCTCAGATTAGTGAGGAATTTTGATGGAGCCAATTAAACGTCAAAATGGCGGAAATCTGTGCCTGTATTTTCTTGCATTCTACGGCGGAAAAAAGAAAACAACCAAAACTATGTGTGGGAAAAAGGCCAAGATGCATTCATAGATATGCACCATCTTCGAAAAAATTGGTTTCCTCCGCATAGCATTAAATTGCCGCCAAATGTATTTATAATTGTGCGGGCAGAAACACGATAAGAGATAGAGACAAGTGTCTGACGCTGTCTGCAATCCTTCCTGGCCTTTTCCTCTCTAAATCCCTCTATGACTTCCTATTGCCGACACCAACAGACAGGTCGCCCTTAAAAGTTTGTACGCTTCCTTTGTAACAAATAAAAATACATAGCATTTATATGGCGCCCATCCCCGTACATATTACAGGCTCATGAGCGCTTTACAAAGTAAATAAAAATTATAATACAGTCGACTCCGCTTAATCGCCCTCCGCTTAATCGCCTTTTCCGCTTAATCGCCTCGTTTCCCAGGGAACCGAATTTTTTCTATTAAAAGTCACTGAATAATCGCCTGTCACTCCGGATAATCGACTACTCTTTAGCGCCCGTGAATTCATAGATCAGCGGTTGAAGGATTAAAGTTGACAAACAAATGTACGCAGACGGTTTTACTGCGCGACGGATGGCAAACACACAGGAAGTGACAGCTCCCACGCCGAAATAGGTGTGATAAGCCTTACCTCCCCACCTGTCCCCCTTCGTCCCACGCTACGCATCACCGCNGTTGACTGAGTGACAGCTGCCACGCCGAAATAGGTGTGATAAAGTGTTTCCTCCCTACCTCCCCCTCTTGTTGTCCCCCTTCGTCCCATGCTACGCATCACCGCTGTCTCCTGTCTGATAATGCTAATGCGCCGAAAGCCGTATAGACTCCTCCCCCCATGCCTTCCGTCTCAGAGAGGCGGAGAACGTAAACATCGTATTGAGAATGTCTGGTGGATTTCGGCTCGATCAGAGACCGTGTCATGTGGATGATCGGTCGATCCAAACCGTGCCATCCTACTCCTTATTGGGCTACCGCGAGGTGGCCAATGAGAGAGACCGCGGTGATGAACGATTTTGTGCAGTACAATACCGTCAAACTCGAGTCTGTCCTAAGTCTGGCGACGAAGAGGCGTCAATGCACGACATCAAACACGATATCAAAGAAATTTAACCCCATTACCAAAAATATGGCCGAAATTACCTTCTCCGCTTAATCGCCCACTTTTTCCGTGATCCCGAGGATAGGCGATTAAGCGGAGTCGACTGTATCAAGCTCACACACCCACTCTGCACATATATACATGTACTACAATATCCAGTTGTATGATCGAAAAGATTTGGTTTCGCAGACTGTCAGGGTCAATCAAAATATGGTGAGCAAATATGTTTTGAGAAAATTCTTAAAATTACTTAGGTTATTTGCTTTACGAACATTTTTAGGCAGTTTATTCCAACAAATGGTCCTGTGGACGTAAAAGCCCATTTCGTCAATTATTTTCATGTTTGCTTTAGGTACATGGAGACAGCAAGCGTTTTCAGACCTAGTGGGCTTGTGTCCCAAATAACACCAATAATACTGGCTCAAAAATGGTAAAACTGCAAACAAACTACTTTCTAATGTGTGACTGCATTTCTGGGTAGAAACATGTCTGAAATATGACCTACTACAAGTTTAGCGTAATCGGAGAGGTGGAACATGATTAATGGAGGGGTCAAAGATCAATTGTTTGTTTTTTTCAAAAACTCCACAAAGTTGCCAAGATTATTTTCAGTTTTCACCTGGTCAAGTTTTAAAGACCAAGTATGTCAAATTGTGACATGAGAGATCAGGCAAAAAATATACTTAGAAATAAAAAACCATTTTTTTTGTTAAATTTCAAAGCCCGATTGGCAAATCCGTCTGAAGAAACGACTAGAATTGGGTTCCCTCTGCAACACTATTTGGACATGTCTGAATGTGAAATTTTGACTGGAGCTCTTGTTAAATCCATTTATTATATTAAAAAAAAATCGCTGGAGCATTTTGAAACCTCTAATTCAAAGAGTGCGACATACCTCAAAAATATCCTTTTCCAAAACTGTATAAAATTGCGAGGATTTTTAATTGGCAAAGTCTTTACTTCCAAATATGTCAAATTACTACATGAGACTGGAAAAAGTAGAGATTTTTACAGAAATCAAGAGGATTTTATTCATTTTAATGCAGGATTTCTCATTTTGCAAATTTGTCAACAGAACCACTTGAATTTTTTTTCCTTAGGGGGTGGGTAGGGGAAAGGGGGTTTACAAGACCATTTGGTAATGTATGTGTGTAAAGCAGCCCGGACCAAAAGTCACATGACCTTTTATCTTAGGACAAAAAGTCACACGGACCAAAAGGCACATGGTCACATGGACAAATAGTCACACGGACAAAAAGTCACATCATAGTTTTCCTTGCGTTCAACAGAAAGAATGTTAGCTGACTGGACATTCTAGCTGCCATAATCCCTTCAGTTAGCCGAGCACTTAATATTTCACTAAACTTTTCCCCCGCTTACCACGTGGAGGTCGAAGGTTCAGACAGACACAAAAACAAGCCAGGCAAAACATCACAAATTTTATTTTTGTATTTTTTGTTTTGTTTTTTTTTGGATTTTGTGTGTGTGTGTGTTGCTCTGTTTTTCATTTCAAAATGAGCTTGACACAAAAATATTATAATAGAACACGCTGCTAGTTTTCGATTTTCATGCACGATAGTGTATATACCGTCGATATGACTTTTTGTCCGTGTGACTTTTCTTCCGTGTGACTTTTTGTCCATGCTAGGATGAAAAGTCATGTAACTTTTTGTCCGTGTGACTTTTTGTCCGGGATTCGTGAGTAAAACCCTGAATGAAAGTCCCGCTAAAGTCCAAAGAGAATACATCCTTTCGATAACGTCCCAGCACCCTTTTGTTTTATTTTGCATGCTGTGAAATCACAGAGCAATACAATCTGAGTGGAATTAAAGTATTCTGGCACATGTACACATCCGAAAACACTCATAATGAGCTGTGCATGTTCCAATGGAGAAATAAGCGAAGCTGATTATTTGACGAAACTGAAAAAAAACACAGCCAACATACACAAGATCAGAAGAGCACAATACACTTTACACACATCAAGGTTAAAAAAAAAATTAAAAAGATATCATTCAGTTTTTCTTTATCCGGAATAAAAAAAATGACCAATCAGAAACACATAATGAATTCTCCTTCTCGTCATTTTCCAGTTATGTATATCCTCTCTTCCACCCATTGTTTTAATTTCCACCCTCCTGTTTGAGTTTATTTATTCATTGTCTTCTCTCCCTTTTCGTGTTTCTTTCTATCATCCTTCCCCTGTGTCTTTGCTTGGCCTGCTCTTCCTTGTGCTATTTATAGCTCTTTTCTTTATTCTCCTCTCTCATTTTTTTTCTTATCCACTTTTTCTTCTTCGACATTATGTTTCTTTCTCTCCCTCTCCTCCCTTCCCCTCCCCAGCCTTTTGTCTCACTCGTCCCATCCTCATTTCCCTTGCCCCATTTTCCTCCTCTTCCCTAATTTTGTCATCCTCTTCTTATCCTCTCCGTCGTATTTATCTCTTCCTGAATCGCAGTCTCTTTCGTTTTGTTCCTCATCTTGACCTCGTGCTTCTTCTCATTCTAACTCCTATTCTTCTTTACTTCTGCCTGGACGTTCTTCATCTTTCTTGCCCTCTCTTTTCTCTTTCTACTTCGACTTACCCTACCAAACCCGATAATCAGACAATAGAAAACAAGTTTGTACTCAGAGGCCGGAACTATTGGACTAAATACTGAGTGCGATGCAAGGTTGCCAGGTTTGACTCTTTTGGAGCCAAATACCAGATTTATGGCTCTTTATAAAAACCTTTGGCTCCCAGTAACTAACTCTTTGACTCTTTTTTTTTTGGCTCTGACGGACTTTAGGTCAAATGTGACTAATTGTTTTATATTTAAAAAAAAATATCCATATTTCTCTCAAGCTGTTAGGTATTTCAAGTGATCGGTTTCTATCATGATTGCCTGACGAATCTGAATCGAAAAACGACTCCTGTTTCCATTTAACGATCATTTCTTATCGTGTTGCTCAAATGTGAGAGAGATTTATGACAGTAATAATACCCACATATTTCGAATACATAGATAGTTCATGTTAAATCCTAACCAAAGTAGGTCCTTTCCAGACATTTTTTGGCTCTTTTTTTCGATTTGGCTCCGGCTGTGAAAAGAATCTGGCAACCTTGGTACAATGTCAGTTTCTTCCAACACTTCTGGTTGTAAACTCCATTTCCTCTCAGCTTGAAAGGCATAATTTAGCTGGACGCAATCTTCAGAATCAGTTATCTTACTGGACGTTACAATACACCTTGTTATCCACCCATCACTCCAACGGCCTCCAATCTCTGCAAAAACTCCTGTTTAGGTTAGGCCGCCCCTTTTTTTTTCCTTAAAATTCTTTGTCTCCGCAATGTCCGGTGTTGTCGGGTCTTAAGGTTCCTTTACTTTTTGCATTTTCATCGGTTATGGATTGTGGTGGGAGGCAGGATTTGGATCTGGGTGGGAAGGGAGGGAGGAAGGGCGGGAAAAGGGGACATTGTGTCGTTGTGGTGGTTATTTTATTTTACTATTCCTATTTAGCGACCATTTGAGTTTGACCCCTTCGGCTTGATGCCGTGATATAAAAAATAATTCCTGTTTTTGGAGTTGTAGTCCGTCTCCATTTGGTGTATTTCAAAAGTCTGGTTGCTCTGGGAGACAGCGAGTCCGTAAATTTCGCAGTGTAAGGCAGTTTAAAAAGATGGTGTGCTACAGCTTTATACGGTTCTGAGCAGAGCGGGCATGCCGGTGTGTGGAACTGGTTAAGACTCTGCCTTTCCACCTTTTGTATTTTACCTTCCAAATGTTTCTGTCTTCTCCCTGAAACCCTTATCTCATTTTCCATAGACCAGTGATGACCCGGGAGAGAAAGAGCTCAATCTCTGCGATTCTCCGCCTCTGACAATGACAAGGGTTTCTTTTTTTTTTTAACTATCCGTAATATCTCTGTGCTGTCTTGTCCCCAAAATTAAAATAGAGGGGGCGTCCGTGGGCATTAGACTAGTGCAGACTCCTTGCATATAAATTAGTGATGAAAGATGTTGCGTACCGCTGTTCGGTGCCTACCCATTAAAGATGCAAAAAATAGCATTGTGCTCCTTTGTGCTCATATGCGTGGGCAGTTCTCTTTGTTTGCTCACCGCAACTGTTTTGCCCTAATTAGATCTGTTAATACCATTTATATTTTCAAGTGCAAGAGATGCAACAAAAATAGATCTGCAGAGGTTCATGTTTCAAATGCAGCTCATGCGACGCTACAGGGGACAGTAAAATGTGTTTGAAACGCCGCTACCCACAAATTGTTCTGATGTGTGTTCGCGAACTGTCCTTCAAGATATTTTGGTTCTCGTCTAGATCTAGATCTAGATCACTGGCAAATGACGAAGGCTAAAACTGGGATAGAAATTGCGACAGAGAAGCATGGACAAGAGCAATGACCTTTTACCTTACAGTAAAGAGGTAAATCAACACCCTGCAGTTGGATCAGTCACTCGTTAACCTATTTCAGCACTCTTGTCCCTCCCCTCCTCGTGTCCCAACTCCTTCCCTCCCCTCTCTTGCAGTCTCTGCAGTCAAGTTGATGCTCGTTTCACTTTAATTCATCTTGCACATGGAATGTTCATGAGCACTTCTCGGGACCTATCAACATAGATAGGAAATGTTGTATTGCGAGGCTAAGTTTGATCCATGCAGGGACCTTACGTTACACAAATTTGCTGAACACGTATCCTTCTAAAGCCAAACATAGGAATCAAGAAAGTTTAATTGGTTCATGTCACAAGGACATATGAGCATCCAATAGTGGTCACAAAATAAATACCAATGACATAAAGTAATAACAAGAGAATTGCTAAGATATCTGGGGATCCCAGGAAATTGTTCCAGGTGACCTGATATGACGTAGGACAATCTGGCAACATATAAAGTGCAGGCACAAGTGCACATATATTTCTCGGCAGCTGATTTTTACCGTTTCAAGCTAAAAATAATTTGGAGCCATTTTACAGATGTTATACAATTCTAGGCATGGCAACAGAATAATTTTTCTCTTCCCTGAACTTACGTTGTTCGATTTTACAATATTTTCTTGTCCGATAATGTTGTCTCAGCACTAGACGAAAATTCTCCCTTTCATTGTGTTGAAACACGGTGCACCGGAAGTAAGCATCCTCTCCCATTTAAAAGAGAGCTAAAGAATCACGTGATAAGCTCATTAAGAAAAGTCTGAACTTGACAGCCCAAGCCATTTCTACGTTTCTGATAACTCGACCTTTTATCTTGAGGAAATCTAATACTACGTGGCCTAGCACAGGTTCCAGGGTCTTGACTTTCAACCCCGTACAGAAAACGCTAGGAATAGCTGACCAACCGATGGCCCGACACGTCTTCCCACTGGGATCTGAACAATGGTAACTATGGTTGCTGGAGCCAGTTCATGAAAATCTGTTTGAGCCATGTAATTAAAGTTCCTCCACAGAAACATTCTGAGATGGCTACGGCAAGCCCGCAGGTCTGGTGCCACCGTTATGTTCAAATATTGTTTACAGTGGGAGCCTTTCTTCAGATTGTTTTCATAATTTTAATTTGGATGAAAAAGATTAAAATTTGCCCTTCACAGTACAGGCCTGCACAATTAAAATCCGCTGAAGCCAGTGGGAAACATTGCCTGCAACAAATATGTTTTGTTTTTAAATTCAGGACTGAATTTCACCACTTTTGCCGTGTGGTTTCAGATTATACGATTATTTCTATACAATCTGTCCGAAGAACATATTTTCATACTCTGCTGTTATTGACTCTGCCAGTCCAGACACTTTGAACCAACCAGGCACCTGCAACATTACACGACACTATCCCTTTCTTCAGAAGGTGTTATTATGCTAGCTAATCGTAGCGTGACGGTGACTTAGTTAGACCAAATGCTAAATTTAGCAAATTTATATATGAGGGAACGGAAGTTGTGGGGGATCTCTTTTATACGAGATTTCAAGTCTCTTCTCCCATAAAGATGACAGGCCTAATTAAGATAATCTTAGAAATTTGCCGCTCTAGGAAAAAAGATCGTATTCGCCACATTGGCTCAAATTCACATTTTAGCACCTTTTTATAGAACTTGATGTTCTCGATCTTTCCATGTGATGGCAGTTTTTTGGCACATTCAGATATTTACCATAAAATGTCAGAAAAAATGCATTTATGAAGTACACTCAGTTAAACCCATTGACAAGTGCTCATCTATGATACAAGACATGCAGTATCGATCCAAGTCATCGTACGTGAAGAAATACATGTATTGTTGGTACATACCCACATTCCATTCTAAGGGAAGTATTGACTCGAGAAATACCAGTCGATGTTTTCCTGAAAAGGTCGATCTCAAATCCATTTAGACATGTTAACATATATATTGCTTGTATTCTCTATGCAGCTCCCATAGCTTCCATTAAAAAATAATGTGCGGTTTGGCAAAGTGACAGCTTGGAGACGTGGGTACAGCCAGCAGATTAGGGTCTGCTGATCTACTATCGCTCCTGGGCGATAATAATGATGAATGGCTGGGTTTACTGTTTGGCTGATGTTAGAGTGCACTTACATTCTACAAGGGTATTAGATACCTCTTTATTTTTTCGCCTCACCAAGAGGGAGGCGGTGAAAAGTTCCACTCCTCTGGTACGTGTGGCTTAACGTGCCAAGCGGTATTTGGCTTCAAGCGTGCTTTCTTCATTTAGACCAACTAAAGAGTTGGCTCTGAATTCAACCTAGATTTGTTGGCAGCTCGAGCCGGTAGTAATTG
Organism: Ellobium chinense; assembly: GCA_033807755.1. Classification (NCBI taxonomy): domain Eukaryota; kingdom Metazoa; phylum Mollusca; class Gastropoda; order Ellobiida; family Ellobiidae; genus Ellobium; species Ellobium chinense. Next base: position 144,325 of record JAWQUT010000738.1, read on the forward strand.
GAGAAAATGTAGTCCCTTTTTTGTTGTTGTTTTTTCTCGAACTCGAAGACTGCAACGCCTGGAAAGTATAAGTTGATCCCTGAAATTCGAATAAGATCCAAAGTTTCAAGCATCATTGCTACTGCTCTTTAGCTCTGAAACTAACAAACCCTATACCCATTTTTAAACATATATTCTGACGTTTCCATCTCGAAACAGGTAGTTAACAATAGCAGCAGCCTCACTTACCTCCCCATCCTCTTCCCTACTCTTTGTTCTTTCAGATTGCGTGTCAAGCCTCGTATTCGATATCCGGTCTGTCCAACGCTTTTACGAGAAAGTTATTAACTACTTATGATGAATATGACGACGACGAGGAAAAAAAACTAAAAGGATATAAAAAAGAATATTGTTTTCGATTCATAGAGAAATGGCTCCGTTGCCTGTTATAGTGGCTGACGATGAAAGGAGACCTTGCATACAAGAAAGAATTCCATGCACCCATTCAATCTTTCTTTATTTCACCTCACGTAAACTTCCAAATCCTTCTCCTCTGTATTTGTAAGGATGAATTATCAATAGATCTACCATCTCGCCTCCCTTGTGTGCTTCCAGAATGTTAAATTAGGCAAGGGATTTGAAAGGATCCTGAATGAGCAGTCGTCTGTGCTCTCGTTTTAGTTTTTTCTTAATTTCTTTTATGACGGATGCCAGACTTGACATTTTCGCTGCCAATTCAGACTTTTGGCTTTTTTTTTTAAAGCTTTTGGCTCCGAAATAACTGTTTGGCTCTTTGGATCATTTTTTGGCTCCAACGGACTTTTAAGTTAAAATTGACTAATTTCCGAAACAAGAAATACTTATACTTCTCTGAAGTAATCAGTTTCTGTCAAAACTGCTCGATGAACACAAATCAGAGAACGATTTCGGTTTTGATTTAATAACCATTTCTTATAATGTTGCTTTCATATATGCAGAAAATTGTATATTTTAAAACCCACGTGCATCCAATACACAGACAGTCCACAGTAAAATCCATGTCTTATGACAAATCATCATTCCAGGAGGCCATTTCCAGATATGGTTTGGCTATTTTTTTGGCTCTTTTTTCGAATGTGATTTGGTCCTGGCTCGAAAAAAAAGTCTGGCAACCCTACCTCATACGCATGATAATCACATTCGCCAGATCTCCTTCCATGGTGCTGGTGTCAGCACTTGAATGAATAATTGCCGTGTTTTCTTTATAACTGTAATTTGCCGTTTGTTTTTTTCGCTATTATTTTTGCTAGATTATGTTGCTGTTATTAACTGTTTTCGTTGTTGTTATTGTTATCGTGGCTATCGAATGTTGTTGTTGTTGTTGTTGTTGTTGTTGTTGTTGTTGTTGTTGTTAATAATAATGATTTTGATGTCGTTGCTGCTGTTGCTCCTGCTGCTGCTGATGTTGTTGTTGTTGTTGTTGTTGTTGTTGTTGTTTTTCTTCTTCTTCTTCTTCTACTACTACTACTATCACTACTACTACTACTACTACTACTACTACTTGTATATACATATATATTCTGATTTTGATGTCGTTGTTGTTGCTGCTGCTGCTGCTGGTGCTGCTGATGTTGTTGTTGTTTTTGTTGTTGTTGTTGTTGTTGTTGCTGTTGTTGTTGTTGTTGTTGTTGCTGTTGCTGTTGTTGTTCTTGTTCGTCTTCTTCGTCGTCTTCTTCTACTTCTTCGTCTTCTTTTTCCTCTTTTTCTTCTTCTTCTTCTATTTGTATATATATTCTGTTTTCGCCAAGTGCCACAGTTGTGGTCCGGGTTACTGTAGCTATGGCTGTTGTTGTTGTTCATATTTCTGATTATGTTGTTGTTTGTTGTTGCTGCTGCTGCTGCTGCTGATGTTGTTGTTATTGTGGTTGTTGCTGTTGTTTGTTTTTTTCGACGAAATCAACAAAAATCTGTAGAGATTGACTTGAGATATTGCCGGCCATGTTTGCTATTCCTAACCTACTAAAGATCATGAGGCCAAGAATATCCTAATTGTAAATTAAGGTCACATAAACTCGGCAAAATATGCATTCTTTGTGTGTGTGTGTGTGTGTTAACACTGAACATCGTCACATCTGTTTAATTATTCTACCTTTTAACTTCCTTCAAATTGGTGGGGAAATTACACAGTATTCAATGGTGTTTAGAGATTTAAGTGACGTATTATTATTTCACAAATGTGTTATATCGATGCCCAGTATCGCATGCATGAAAGATCGTAACGTGGATCAGTTTCACGTCTTCTTAATTACTCTCCCTTCAAAATTCTGCATTATGAACGGGAAGAGGAAAATTCGGCTTACACCGCATCCTAAGGTGTTTAGAGATTTAAGTAAAGTAATATTATTTGACAGCAGATGTCTAATATCGATACTGAATATCGTAAGAATAAAATCCGTAGCATAGGCCTGTTTCACGACGAGATGCCGCAAAGAGGAAGCACCTTCACTGCGCAGACTCGAAGTTGCACCTCTCTGCGGAGGACAAAGTGTGATCGAAGTGTAACGAGATTCTTTACATGTACTACACTATAATGTGCCTTCATTGTGCAGATGCTCAATGAAATTTAATGGTGTCTACACTATATCACTGATAGAAGTCTGAACTGTAGGTTTTCTGGATGCCTGATCTGAACTTTACTTTTCTACTTAAATTCAGTTCAGTTCACATCTACCTTGAGAATCAGAATCGAATTCCAGTTTGAAAAAGCAAAGACGAACAGATCTGATCTCAAAACTACTCACTGCAGAAAAGTGAAAGTGATTTTTTGTTACACTTTCGCTCCATATTTCAACAGGGCTGCGTTTGTTTGGTCCCCGCGGCTGCGCGAAAGGGGCGACCATTTCATTCAGGGGGCGGTCCTCGGCGAAGGAAGTGTCAGCCCCTAAGTAAGCCAAGATGGCTTCGACTAGTGCGGAAGCGAAAGAAAATAATGCACTGACTTGCGAGTGAAGCTTACGAAACTTAATATATCTTTGCCTCCACATCCTCCTCCGACACAAGACCGCTGATTTAAAGTTCCACTATAATTTTGAAACCGCAGATGGCTGGTGCCATGTTGTCGAGCTATCAATTCCAGTCTTCGCAAAAGATGTTACATTTTTAACAAACTTCTAGAAAGTGTGCACACGTCCTCACCATGACTGGCGCACAGCAACCAAAAATGTACCCTTGAGCAACACACACAAAAAAAGACCCAGTTTTCTTCCAGAAGACAGAATTTAAACAGTTCCGATCCATTCACTGAATTTGTCTTTTGAAATGATAAAAAGCTGGATCATTTATCTTTTTCGTCTGATGAAATGTGGGGCGAAAATGTGAAAAATCCCTGTTTAAATGAGATTAGGCCTATTCTTATTTGCAAACGTAACCGATGTTTACAGTCTTTCTGTTTGTTGTTGTTCTTTTTTTGTTGGCCACCATGTAGAGCAGCATGGCATGTTATTTCCAAAGCGAGTAATTTATATCTCGAACAGGATGTAATCTAATATGCATCATGAGTTCTATTAAGAGAAAGCTCGTTGTTTTTTAAAGAATTATCTTGTTACATAATTTATACTGTCTATCCGGGATAGACCAGCTGTACAATCCTGATAAACAAAATAATGTCGCTCTCAAAGTCTGAGATTAAGCGTAGCATAGACTAATGGGCTGGCACTAACAGATCGCTTTATTTTCTGTGCCCATTCTCTTTTCCTGTCTATCTGGAACAGAATGCTTCTAGCTCACGAGGTTCCGAGTTGTTTAGTAAGCATTCAGTAGGAGTGACATTGCAATTTGGAATGATTAAGGTGTTTATTCAGCCCTAGGTTTGGTATTGATTTTGCTCTTTACAAGATGCAAACGACGTCGGTTTTTTTTTTTCTTTTTCTTTTTCTTTTTCTTTTTCTTTTCGCCCGACAAAGAGATTGTGGTTTCTTCCGTTTGCTGATGTGTTTGTCCACTGCCAAAATCTTTCCCAGTCAATTTTTGAACGAACTCTTGTAATTAATTATTATGATTATAATCATCATACTTTCGTGCGATCATAGGTTTGGATAAAAATCCAAAATTGGAGCAGCTTGGCCTGATGGTTGCGGCGTTGGATCCAAGATCTGAAGGTCGTGGGTTCGAATGCCGACCACGGCCATGATGTAAATGCCTTGGGCAAGCATTTTTTTATTCACATTTTGCTTAGTCCACTCTTCTGCAAAATGAGTACCTGGCTATAGGCAGTGGTGGGTATTGTCAGTTGCTAGTAATCAATGCCCGTAAATAGCAGCGGCACTGAATATTCCCTATGGGGTTAAGAAAGCTCTAGAGTGATCAGGCCTGCTGGGGTAATAATAGTGTGAAGTCGCGTGAGCTGACACTAGCTTAGATTGGAGATTGATAAACATTATTATTATTATTATTATTATTATTATTATTATTAAAAGAGGGCACCAGTGATTGCGTTGAAATGTCTGAACCCGGAGATAATGTAACGAAGCGTTGAGTTTGACCTCTATGAAGTGCGCATTCAGTACCGGTGATATTTCTGGAGTTACATGCGATATTATTTCCCATGCTATTGCCTGAACACTGGCAACAGATGTTATAATTGCGTCCAGTAATATGATGGTCGCTGTAGAGCGAGAGTGGACCATTCCACATCGGGTGTGTTTTGAGAAATTGAGGGATAAAGGTTATGTTGTCATTGAGTTATAAAGACTTGTAAAAGAGAAAATGTTGGTGTTAGAAGTCCCCACGGGCTAAAAATAGTAATTTTAACCGATATACATATGGCAATGCCAAAATCGCAAAAATGTGGGATGGTCCACTCTTGCTCTACGGCGGCCATATAATAAAATATAAACTCCAGCATGTGAAAGCACTGCAATAAGGAAAAGTATCTCACCATAAGCCTAGTTGACCAGTGAGGTAATTGATACGAGTATAAAATGGGGTTTAATTTCACACCTCATGACCTCACCAATACTAATAAACTTCCACAAAATAAAAAATGTGTGAATTTGTCAGTAAACCAGGCCTTATTAAATGTTTCTCACTTTCAAGATGGTGCTCACCTGCTGACTATCCCAGTGCTCACGTGGCACACTCCTGTGTTGCATTCAACGTTATCAACAATTCGACTAATAATTGAGCTGGAGATACACTGGACATCCTGTTATGGCCATTTCGGACTGTTTTGCAAATTATATTAGCCTCGAGATTTTGCAGTCAAGATCTCTCAAGAGACCCTCAGTGTATTTGTTTGTTGTTATGGTTTGCTTTGCTTTTTGTTGTTGTTGTTGTTCTAATTTTATTCAGTGGTGTCATATTTTTTTCTGTAAGTTACAGAATACTTTTTTTACTATGTCTTGGTTTCTATTTGTTCTTTGTTTGTTTCTTTATTGCCTGACTGGTTGGTATATTCGGGTGGAAATTCTTGCACGAACACTGAGTACGTTCCTTAGTGTGGTTTGGTGTGTGTGGGTGTTACATGTATAATGTGAGCTGAACTGGGAACTGCACTGACTTTATTGTTGGGAACTGAATCCATGTGAACTGACTTATATAAAAGTTACCTGAGCGAAGGTTAACTCAGTTCGAATTTTCTTGCATGAACTGCACATTGAGCTGATTCACAAACATGATGGAACTTGCCCAACCCCGCCCGGTGCGTGGTCTCGTGTGTGTGTTTGTATGTGTGTTTTAATGCACGTGTCTGCACACGTGCTTTCATATTATCTATCACAACATCGTGTCCATTATCAGTTACTTTAAATTTCACAGGTTTCTTAAATGCGTGACTTGATTGTTGACTAAAATGGAGGTATCAGCGTAAACGACTTCGATGTCACGTGCACTTTTTAAGATAAGATACGATAAGATAAGATATGATAAGATAAGATAAGAATACCTAATTTATTATCCATAACATGGAAAATTGACTTGGTTGCAGTACACATGTACACAGTAATAATAATAACAGTACTTATACGAGATCACGACATAGCAAAAGACAATAACACTCTTGTCACGCATCCAGACGTCCAGAGACGCGACATACATAAAGGTTGCAGGAGCCTTCTGGTCTCAAATCCTTGCATTATCAGAGTCAATAACAGCAGAGTAAAAAATATGTCCTTTTGACATAATAATTGTGTAGAAATAATCGTATTACCTGAAACGACGCCGCTAGGGTAGTAAAATTTAACCCTGAATTTGTTTCAGAGTAATTGTTACAGTGTTTCCCAATGGCCTCAGTAGATTTAATATATGGGGGCCTGTGATTTGCAAAAGGAAGGCAATTTTTTTAACCAAGTTTCATCTAAACTAAATTTGTGAAAAATCTAAAAAAGGACCCCTAATGTAAACACTAGACTACAGTTGTTGCACCTGCCATAGCCACCATAGTAAACATCAGGGTCCCCATCCATGTAATCGTCATCGTCCTCCTCATCTGTTGACAGCTCATATCGCTTTCCTCGGCGATCATATCCATAATAATCCTCCTCACTGTCTTCTTCTTCACTGTTGTTTGAATCATTGCTTTCATCTGAAATAATCACTGGGGCAGCTGTGGTCACTGTAGTCATTGTACATATTAACTCTGTTTACAACCATGTGTGAATGTTTGAGGAGAGCAATTGGTGTTGCATGAGTAAATGATTATCTGTTTGTCTGTTTGATGGAGACATAATATGCTTGTGCATAATCCTAACAAAAGTGCATTGTTCCTTTCCTGTTATGCATTAAATAATTAAAATAACCCTGATAAAAGTAGAAAAAAAAAAGAACTAGACTATGTAATTTGAGCACCAGACCTGCCGAGAAGCCTTGGCCATCTCGAAACGGTTCTGTGTTTGGAGAAGGAATTTTTTATTTAAAGGCTCAAAGAAACTTTGACAATTTGGTTCCTGCAACCTTTAAGAACATGCGGGCAAAGGAGGCAACTAGTTACGTTAATGAAGTCAAAGTAACTTACCCTCAATAGACATGGGGACGATATCAAAGGGGGGAGGGGGGAGGGTTGGTGTTGTCACAAAGGAGAAAAAAAAAAGAGAAACAGCCGACGAAAGCTTGGGTTTGTCTAAATGGTTTATTTCCTAGCATTTTTCTTACATCCTTCTACCATTGCTTTTTCTGTCAAAAACGTCTAGTTCTATACAGATCTGACGTCAGGAGTTTTTTTTTTAAGCAGTTTTTCTTTCTACGCTAGTTTTTTTTTTTTTTGGCTTCCTTTCCTATTCTCTGTACAGCTCAAGGCTTGAATGTTTTCCCCTCAGCTGACAACAGTCTTGGAAGAAAATGAGGAAATTACTTGTACCGACTGCTGAGGAAATTTCACTGAATTATAGTGGTAAAGAGAAAACCGTTTTTAATGTCACGATCTCAACCACGTCAAGTCCAATATATTATGATTGATGTTTTTTTACAAGAGGGAACCAATAAATATGCACTGTGTATATAATGTTTTCCAGTGTAAGAAAGTCGACGCTGTACAATGTGAGCTCTTTGGGGTTGCGGGATATTTGAATTACGATAATGGCTGTACCATTTGTCGGCGCTATTTGCTTCGGGCCTTTCACTAGACGGATTTAAAAAATAATAATTATTTTAATTTCTTTTAAGTGCTCTGCTGGAACGGAAATTCCATTGCTGGGGAGTTCCTATGAAATGGAATCGCACTTTTCCGATCTTTGTTTATGACTGGCAATCTGATTCATGAATATTCTTTATATCAACCTTACTTAAATTATGAATTTAAAAAAAAAACTGGTCAAGGCAGTTATGGCTCACAGACAGACATATGATGTACAGACAGACCCACTTACACGAAAAAGAAAATCGCAGACAGACTTTACAGGCATACTAAAAATGCTTGACAGATATTGTGCTTACGGTTCCTACAAGCATAAGAGATAGCATTACACTGTCTCAGTAATACTGAAAACCCGCCAGGGTATAAAAGGAAATAAGAGGCATGATGGGACACGTCATTAACATGAATTCATGCCATGCTTCATACTAGAGGGCCAGTTTTCCGAATTTCACAAGTGAAACATTTCATGCTGCATTGCAAACTTTGCAGATTGCTAGTTTACAAACGTTACTGTAAAAAAAATTCTATATAAAAAAGTCTAGTCTCGTAAGAAGAAAGCAAAATGTTCCACGTTGAGACATCGAAAACGGCCATTTGTGGGCGGGGCTTGCCTTCTGACGGTAACGATTGGTTGGCGCGGCTTTGTGGTTGCAGGAGCCTAATCGGTCAAAAATATTGGACTATCAGGGTCGATAGTAGCAGAGTGTAGAAATAATCGTATAACATGAAACCACACCACATAAGTGGTGAAGTTCAGTCTTGAATTTGTTAAAAATTAATTGTTGCAGACAGTGTTTCCCAGTGGCTTCAGCGGATTTCATTTGTGCGGGCCTGTGATCTGCAAAAGAAGAATTTTTAACACCTTTTCATTTAATTTAAAATTGTCAAAAATCTAAATAAAGGACCCCCACAGACTGTAAACAATATATAATTTGAGCAAAGTGATGGCACCAGACCAGCAGACTAGCCTTAGCCTTCTCGGAACGTTCTTGTGGTTCGAGGATAAAATTTTATTAAACTGGCTCAAAGAGGTTTTTACACTTTGGCTCCTGCAACCTCAAAGCCACTGACAATGGGCAATCAATAGAGATTATGACGTAGATGATTGGCTGGCTATTTGGTGGGATTGAAGTGGTCCCTAGAATGGTTATCCAATACAACCTAAACGCAGTGTTCCTAAACGGTGAACATCTGGGATCAGAGCACTGAGTTATATCTTTCCTAGACCACTCCTTAGGCTATTCTATGAATGAGATCAAATGGGCCAGGAGCCAGATGTCAATGAGCACAGACTACAGACATTAGTCTACGCGATCCCATTATCAAGGAGAGAGGGACAGACAACGCACTGGAGGCAACAGGATGTCAAACGCACTATACACTAACGTCTTAGACGCTATGGAAAAGTTGAACCGCGGTAGGCGATCTGAATTTTTTCCAACCCGATATATGAAAGTTGAAAAAAAAATAAAAGAGGAGATATTCTGCCCAATTTATTGGACTAAAGCACCGACAGGAATGTCCTTACCTTGTCCTGAAAATATGATTGCTCTACCATCCTCATCATGGAATGTATTGAGAAAGGCAGCTTCCGAAATGTCTCTCTCTCTCTCTCTCTCTCTCTCTCTCTCTCTCGCTCTCGCTCTCGCTCTCTCTCTCTCTCTCTC
>JAWQUT010000738.1:153636-171208 GCA_033807755.1 Ellobium chinense
GGGGCCCTGCCAGCCAGTGTTAGGGTGTAGAAATGTGTAAAATGACCTGTGATCTAAATAAAGCATCCAATATTAAAGTTTCAGGTACAATTTGAGCCTTCTAGATAAAAAAAAGAATATAAAGTGTGTAGGTATATGTATTCGCACGCGGTCAAAACCAGCCAGATGAAAAAGTGGGGACCAAATCAGAATTCGAGGTGACCTTTTTCGAGAGAAATTTGTGAAAAATTTTGGGCGTTGATCCCCCCTTTTTTCTTCCCGTTAAAAGATCGGGCAAAAGAAGTACTTTAACCTCCATGGAAGAAATTTGCCGAAATCACAGTGGTATGTGTAGAATAACACAAAATGTTAATAGGGCCAAAAGAAGAAAAAAAATAGGTGTCAAAGACCTTAAAACTCCTGGCGAGTACACAGGGGCGGCTAATTCTTCAGTACATTCAGCCCTATGGAGTGAACATTTAGCAGGATACCGGAAATCCTCGTCAGTGTTTCTGTTTCATGGACTCCGCTTAGCCGAGGTTTAGACCGAAGCGCTCAATGCGAGGCAAGGTTCCATCTCCCTTGACTACTTGAATGTAGCGCGTTTTGGTGAAGTAGTTGTCTAGACATGACGTAGTTTAGTTGTCGTGAAATGCGGAAATCCTTGTCAGTATCTCATGGCTTGGTGAAGCTAGACATCTCACAATAAAGCTAGGCTGCTGAGATGGGAAAAAAAAGAACTTTGTGTGATAGTTTGAAATTCCGACAGAATCATGGAAATGGTTGTGAAAAGCTGTTTTAAAAAAATTCTGCATGTGTGTGTGTGTGTGTTTGTGTGTGTGTGTGTGTGTGTGTGTGTGTGTGTGTGTGTGTGTGTGTGTGTGTGTGCCCCTTAGTAAAGAAAGTAACAGAAGTGAACGCTGGCTCAGTCTATAGCAACGACAATTCTTGAAGAACAAGACTTTAGCACTCTGTAATAAACGACTCCTGACTTGTAAATGTCAGCATTATCCGTTCAGTAGGTGTTGTGCTGAGTATGGACTGAACGAAAGGCAAAACTGGGGGCATTATTCTAAAATGTAAATATTACTGCCTGTATGTCTGTCTGCCTGCCTGCCTGCCTGCCTGCCTGCCTGCCTGCCTGCCTGCCTGCCTGTCTGTCTGTCTGTGTGTTTGTCTGTCTGTAAATATGACGCTATATATACAGAACATGTATCTATTTACTTCACTGCTGTACGCTTAAATTATTTTTCTGCCACTTGCCAGTGATCAAGAGTTATATTCTTTTACGACGAAATGAACCAAGGGCAAAACTTGGGACAATATTATAAAACGTAAATATAACTAAGCATAAATTTATACATACAGAATATGTACCTATTTGCTTAACTGCTGTGCGCTCAGTTTGTTTATGTACCACTTGCTAATGATCAGGAGTTGTTTTCTTTTTATGAAGAAATAGTCTCCCTTTTATCCCCACTATACTGATTTAAGTAGAGCAATGTTCCTCCAGGGAACAATGACCCAGTCGTAAGCCGGGTTTGCTGGTACAAATCCTCGGAGTTAAGCTCAGAGTTACCAGCATAAAGAATGAAGGAACCAGAATAACAATAATATTAATAGTGAAAATAATAATGATAATAATATAATGCGGTTTATAAGTCTCTTATCCAGGCTAATGCCAGCTCAAGCGACTTCACACTTTTACTTCGCCAGCAGCCTGGTCACTCTGGAACTTTTTTCACCTCCCTGGAGAGCATACACTGCCGCTGCCATTAACAGCCGCTGATTACTAACATTCTGACAATCACTTCCACTGCCTATAGCCAGATACCCATTTTACAGACGGGTGGACAGAGGAAAATGTAAATAAAATGCTTTCCCAAATCTCTTATAATTATTATGACCATGGGCGGGAAAACAAGTCCACGACCTTGCGTCCGACGTCGTAACCACTTGACCACTCTACTACACCTGCCACCACGCCACCTACCTATTCAATCCAGTGTCTTTCTATTTATTCCCTCTTTGATCAAAACACACAAAAAAATCATAATGGCGGTCAAAGTTACGTTTGTTTTCTTCGCACGGTTACTTCCAAAAACGAAACCGACGCCTTTATTTTGATGTCTTGCTAAATTTAAGACAAGCCAAGACGAAATGAACCGGAAGTCCATCTTGGCGTGTCAGAAGACAGGCCAGACAGGGTTAAATCCAGGTCGGAGTGACGCTGTATACAGAACAGCGCTATGTCCGAGGCTGGGGAAGTGAGAATTAGCTTTCTCCCGTTACGTAAAGTTAAGTCACCAGAAACATAATGGCAGCATCCTTGGCCCTAATAATCGATACTTCTACTTCTGTGAAGCTGAGTACCGGAAGACTGGCGACATTCCCTTCCTCTCTCCCTCCCCCTCCCTCTACACCACCAACCCCAACCTCATATCCCCTTTTCCTGGCCATCAAATCCCCCAGTTGCTTTCAGTGACTGACGAAGCTGAGAATATATAATATAATAATGTCTGGCTCTCTGAGTCACCACAGACTGCTGGCCCATTATGTGACGCCCTTGTCCTTCAAGTACAGATTTGCCATGTCACTTGCTGTAACCATGAAAACTAATGTCTGTAAGTGAAACCGATTTTTTTCTTTTTTGGTCAGAGCGCCAGCCACGCATTCTAAAGTACATGTACTTTTATACCCCAACAGCGTTCCCAAAGTTAGAATGTAACAGGCCATACCAGCCAGTCATTTTCCTCTAACAATGGAAGCCTGGACAGCGGAAGCAATGGTCGCTGGAGTTGTGGCTTGCGGTGTGCGGATGGCTGTGCACGCATAATAACTGAGAATGAGCTATTGTGGATGAAGACAAAAGAATTCAAATTGACTTATACTCGTACCTATATCAGGGGTCTGGCCAGGCTATAATATAATTTTAAGAAAAATCTCAGTATTTGTTTTTTTTCCCTTAAATGTTGGGTTGGACACTTCAAAGTTTCAGATGGTGCTGTTAGTCATTTGTAGAAGTTTAGTAGACCTATGATGAAAGCAAGGCGAAGAACAAGAAAAGTGTACTAAACAAGAAAATAGGAAAGGATGAGAGAGTACAACCACAACTGCAAAATAAAATAACAGCAAAGGCCACAAACAGCATCAACAATAACATCTTCAACGTCGATTCCCTAACAATAGCTGAACAATGATAAAACCGATAGCATCCAAGAGTTGTCCTTTGAAAACATTGTCAGTTATCTTTCATGTCAACTGCTCTGGGTGAATCTTCAAGAGCATCAGAACGGAATGCATTTAAGAGTTCCAAATTGATCTCTTAGTTTGAGCATCACAGACTCTCTGAGTGTGCAAGATTGGTTAACTCTCTTATACTTTCAAGATTAAAGGCTTGTGATTTCCACTTTCGACATTAGATCATTTTCATCAGATGCGTTGCACTCAATGATAAACGAGCTGGAGGGGAAGGAGAGGTGGGAAGGTGAATTCAAGATGATGGAAAACTGAAGTCATTTTACTCTGTCTGGCAGGTCGTTTTCATGGCCATAATCTTTTTCAAAGTAAGGTTCGGCAAAGGCAAGGCTGTCCTTAATGTCGTCAATCTGTCGGCAAAGGATGAATATGGCAACGGATAACCACCTGGCTGAAAATTTCCGAGGTAACGTCATCATTTGGTTAAACTTGAACCTTGAGGCACGAAATGGTGATACGATTTGTCTGACATGAGGCTGGATGCCCGGAGAGAGTATAGATTCAAGAAAGAGCTAAAACAGCTAACATAGCCTAACAGTAAACAACTCCTAACAAAATGATATTATCTACTTATATCTCTCTAATCTGTAATTCTGCATTATCTACATTAATAAAACGCTTCAGCCAAATTTGTGTCACAGATTTCTTGAGAACTACGTAACGTACAAACATGCGGTTTTCACCTAAAGTCGTAGAAAAATACACAAAAGCTAACTATACACATCCGTCCTCTTTATTTCTTTAACCCTTTTTTAAAAAAAGAATGTGTATAGCAACGAAATACAATCTCCAATAGATCTTTTCAATCCGCCCGATTCGCCAATCGTCCAACCTTTTCGTGGAGTCTGATCGATTCGTCTATGATGCCTTTCGGTGTGTCATTGTCATTGTCATTGTCATTGTCATTGTCATGGTGCGCTGGGTATTCTTTCGCTGCTGGTGCGTTGCCTGCCTGCCCATTTGTAAAATGGGGAGTTAGTCTTGTCTGTGTATAATATTGTATCAACATTTTGTTTATTTTTGTATCCCTCTCAAGACATTCTCTATCTTACTTAGTGTCTCGCTGTTCATTGTTATGGTTATAATCAACAGAACAGTGTTTCCTTTTTTTTTTCCTCCAGGTACATTCCTTCCATCACAATCTTCGGGCACATGCCAGTGGTGATCAGCAATGCCCTGTCTCCCCTCACCTCCCCGGTGACGACCCTGTCACACTTTGGGGCCTCCTACACCACCATAGCAATCTCCGTGGAGCGCTGTATCGCGATTACTGCTCCATTCAAGGTCTTTCAATGGGTGACCACACGGAGAGTAAAGGTATTATTTTGCCCACGTTCATAGAGGATTGTCAAGGTTATTAACCACAAGATAGATACTGTACTTTGTTAAGGGGAGAAACCTCATTTTCCCAGAAGTTGTGATGTAGAAAACATGATGGATAATTCACTGCTTTAAACTCAAGGGAGTTTCTGCGCAAAAATGCATACTAATGGTGCTGAATGATGGATTATTCTCCATTAAGGGCAGTGATATTTGAGCAACTGTTATTTGCGATAGCACCAGTTGTCTGCCATCAAATTTTACCCATGTCTGTTAGATACGCTTATGTATGTTTATACATGGATGTTTATGATTTTTCTATTTTGACACAAAGTTGATTCATTTACACTACTTTGTTCGCAGAAAATCCAGAAAAGCAACATGCAAAGACATATTCTTTGAGACATGGGTAAAATCTAGTGCCAGATTACTGGTGCTTTCTCAAGTAATAGTTGTTCTAACACCATAACCGTTACTGGAAAAAAATGCACCATTTTCCATTTTGGTGTGCAATTTGGCACAGAAACTGTAATGCATTCATGGACATGGGTTGCGCACCATCTTTTCTGCTTTACAACCTCTGGCAGAGTAGAATTATGTTTGTAGCACTGGCAAAATTAGATGACATGGTAGTTAGGTCACAGTGTGGCAAATAGATCTAGTGAGGTGCATTATCTCCATCTGAGATTAAAATGTATTGTCACCGCTTGGCTTTCATATTGTGCTTGATACTAAGGCTTTGCTAGCACTGATTGTGTGGAAGACGGTTCCTTTATAGCAAATGTTAATTCTTATTGCCAAGTTAAATTACATAAAAGAGACAAATAGATCTGTAGGCGCTAATGGGTCACATGGCTGCTAAACTTAGATCAGACATCAAAGCCCTGATCGACATTTCGCAAATTAAACTCCTCACGTGACGTCTGGAAGAAAATTATGATATGCTGTAATATGTGACGCACGTCATGATAAGAAACACGATCTTCCTCAGTGCAAAATGCTGCATTTTTGTCACATCCATTGTTTCTTTTTACTGTATAAGAACAGAATACAATTGCAGGTTGGTGATAAAGATTTATCTTACAAGAACTGATTTTCCTTAATTTATCTTACAAAAACTGAACTGGTTTTTTCCTCCTTAAATTCAACCTTAAATCTAATATAAGAACCCTAAGCAAAATAGTTGAATGAGAGACGGAAACCAAAGATCATTAAGTCTACACTGTCTGTTCTAATGTCCTGGTGACAAGACAAAAAATGCAACCCTCGTAACCAGTTTTGTGGTCACAGCCTGCGACATACGGTAGTAAACAAGGACGACGGTGATAATTTACTCCATTTCATCTGTAACGAAACAGTGAATTACATTGCGATTGACCAGCCGGTCGAGATGAAAATAAACTGAAAATGAACCTGTATCGTCTTCTCCAGCGTATAATTTTCACGAACAGCTTGGGAGAGTTCCTGGATTCTGTCGACAAAAGTACCCGAATCACTCTATGCTTGAGAGCTTGCGCATTTACCTTGGGATCTCTTACCATCGTCAATGCGCAAGCTCTAAAGGCAGAGTAGCCTGCATGTGACCTAGCTGCGATGTCTTTAAGGGGATGTCTTTACTACTCGATCTATACGGTGACTGAAATTTCGGAGTGGAGATGTCGGTTTTGTCCTCGCTGATGTTGCAACTCTTGTCATGTGCTTTTCCTCAGAGTTGGGCAAGTTCACCAAAAAAGTCACTTCAGATCTAGTTCAGTTTGCTAGGGAAAAAAAAAGAAACTTAAGATAAAGTAGCTCAGTTCTATGAAAATTGAGTTGTTCCAGATCAGATCAGACCAGTTCCTGTTGGTTTTTTAAACTTGGCACTCGGTTTCGACATTCGCGGTAGGTGTGAACGGAAATAATATTTAGGTAGAAAATTAAAAGTTCAGATCAAACACCTGAAGTGGACACAGCTCAGATCCAGATCAGTTCTTCCAAAATAGTTGTTAAGCTCAGATCTTGTTCGCGTGATCTGAACTTAAGATCACGAACTGCGTTCATATTATCACAATTCTGCCCGACCCTGCTTTCCCCCCTGTGTCGATAGTGATGTTAACCCTACATTTCCCTACGCACGATGTTGAGGCAAATTTAGTCCAAAAAATGCTTAAAGTTCACTGTTAAAAAAGAAGAAAACCAGGCATTTTACTCTTTATACTGGCGATGATCAATACTAGCTTAGCATTCAATAATAATTTTCACCTCCTTACGAATACGACAATGATGTTGAAATTACTTTGGAGGGGGGGGCGGAATTTTGATGCTGCTGATGATAATGATGATGTAGTGTTGATAATGGTGAAGACTGCGTTGTTGCTGCCGTTCTTGCTCTCTTCATCTATGCCAGTAACATTTTAATTATGACGAAATGAGTAGCGTATGTTTTACTTGTTCTCTCTGTAGGTCGTGACTGTTTGCATACTGATCTGGAGTATCATTTTCAACATTCCCAGGTAAGCGGATACAACATAACAGCAACAACAACAATAATAATGACTACAACAACAACAATAACACTTTTAATAGTACTACACTACTACTATACCAACTACTATTAATACTACTACAGTTACTACTATTATTACTATAGCTAGTGCTACTATTATAGCCGTAATCGTGCTGACACGCCGTAAAACACAAACTCAATCAATCAATCAAAACTACTAATACCACCAGGATTACTACTTTCTCCTGACCATTTCTTCTCTTTTTCTTCTCTTTGTTTTCACATTCTCCCCCTCTATTATCTCATTTTCACCATTGTTTAACTCCTCTCCTTTTCTCACCTCTTTTTCTCCTCGTTGTTTCGATTCTGTTCTTCCTCTTTCCCTTTTACTGTCGTTCTCTCTTGTTTTTATTTTTAAATCTCATTCTGTTCTGTTCTGTTCTGTTCTGTTCTGTTCTGTTCTGTTCTGTTCTGTTCTGTTCCGTTCCGTTCCGTTCTGTTCTCTTCTCTTCTCTTCTCTTCTCTTCTCTTCTCTTCTCTTCTCTTCTCTTCTCCTTCTCTTCTCTTCTCTTCTCTTCTCTTCTCTTCACTTCTTTTCTCTTCTTTTCTCTTCTCTTCTCTTCTCCTCTTCTCTTCTCTTCTCTTCTCTTCTCTTCTCTTCTCTTCTCTTCTCTTCTCCTCCCCCATCGTTCCACCCTCCACCCCGTCATTCATATCACTCATATTCCCTCTGCTTACGGTCAAGGTGACGGGAGAATAAATTAAGAACTTGCTCATTAACGATGGGATCTCTCACCAGCATAAGCATTACACTAGTGCATTAAACACACTCTTAGTAGCGTTCAGCAAGCAAAGTTAGCTATTCTTAATATGGTTAAAGATCCCATCGTTAATGCACAAGCTCTCAAATATTCCCAACGGGACGTAAGGGCGTAATACTGGATGTTAGCATTCAGACTTGAATAACGAGAAGTGTCACAAATAACACCCCACTATGATTACCATCACCAACATCATAGGTATTCTTGGTTTCCTTCATGCAAATTCTGTTATTTGTGATACCGATGAGGTTAGTGATGTAGCGGCAGCTGCCGATGCTGCTGCTGACGTCAATGTTTCATGGTATTTGTTTCCGTTGTCGTCGTTGCTGTTAATTCCTCTCTCTCTCTCTCTCTCTCTCTCTCTTTCTCTCTCTCTTTCTCGCTCTTTTTTTCCCCTTTTCTGCACATTTTGACTCTATAGTAGACAGAACCAATAACATGAACTGACGGCTTTTGTCTGACCAGTTGAATAAAATGCTTTCCAAAATGCAGGTTTATGGGTGAATCCAAAATGTATAGGTTAACAATGCATTACAATCAATCATTTTCTTCATATTAATATAGTTACTACCTTTTAAACGAAATGTAACAGTTTATTGACTTTTTGACACTGAAACTTTTTGAAGATACAGTAGATAGGGAAACTCTCTTACCCGGAGAGCGAGGCAAGGAAGATCTTCAGAGGAAGATACCTTCGTTCAACTTCTATTTTGACCCTTTGACTTCCTCACACTCTAAAGGGGCTGGGCCACACCTGGGTCATGACTCCCAAGAGTCCAGCTGTTGGTTTATCTTTCTGTCAGTATCTTTCTATCATAGGGTCATCAAATTGAAGACTAGCTTTGTGAAAATATAGTGTGTTGTTGTTGTTGTTGTTGTTCTTGTGGTGGTGGTGGTGGTGGTGGTGGTGATGTTGGTTGATAGTGTTATGTTGTTGTTGTTGTTGTTGTTGTTGTTGTTGCTGCTGCTGCTGTTTGGTTTGTTGTTTTGTTGGGGTTTTTTTGTCTGCAATAGTCTTATCTTTAACATTTTGGCAGGTTTACATTATCCGTGGCATTGCAGCCAATTTAATGAGATGCTGATTCGTTTGCAGATTTCGCAGTGAAGAAAATGAGATCAGTCTGCTGCATTTCTAATATGCATTTCGACGTAGGGTCATTCCATGGAAACTGACGGGACATCAAACAAAAAGCACTCGCAGATTTACTTATAACATAATCCATTTTATTTGATTTTCTTTACACAAATAAAAAAAAAGCAATGGCAAATAACTGACAAAACGAACATTTTACATAAGAGATAAATTGGATCTCAAACGAACATTTTACATAAGATAAATTGGATCTCAAACGAACATTTTACATAAGAGATAAATTGGATCTCAAACGAACATTTTCCATAAGAGATAAATTGGATCTCACACAGTCACACCTCATAGGGTTGGTACCTGATGGGACAGAAAAAGCACCTTCGTTTTTGCATGGTAACCCAAAGTAGCAAAATTTCTGAAATTCAACCACAGATAACAGAAAAACATATTTTTATACACTCAAATAATGCATCTTAACATATGGATAAAGCACTTTCATCCAACATCAATAATTTAGCACACTAGGGCCGTCTTTCTGAGTGACTGATGGGACAAAAAAATTGGTATAACAATATTCTAGAGAAGAAAGCTACTTTGCAAAGTAGGAAGTGAACTCTTCTTTCCAAATACGCTGAACTATTCCAACTTTTCTGCACAATGATGCACCGATTTGCTTCATCATAGTAAGTTGCTTTTGAAAAATTGGTACCCAGGTAACATTTTACATGGAAAGACCCCCATATGGGATTAGTCTGTGACTTAGAATAAATGATGTCCAGACAGATCCCAAAGCCATGCATCGGCAAAAAAAAAGGCAGAACACTTTAAGGAAAGAGAGGGCGCTCCTAGTGACTCAAAATTTGCATAACTAGATTGTCTACCAGTCTGTTGAGAGAAATGTATATCTGCATCAGTCGT
Source organism: Ellobium chinense (assembly GCA_033807755.1). Taxonomy (NCBI): domain Eukaryota; kingdom Metazoa; phylum Mollusca; class Gastropoda; order Ellobiida; family Ellobiidae; genus Ellobium; species Ellobium chinense. The sequence continues at coordinate 163,508 of JAWQUT010000738.1, forward strand.
GAGTTGATTGAACGGTGCTTGAAAGTTATACTTTTATTCAGGCTGCTGGATCTTGGCACCGTCTGGGTATAAAATGAATAAGTTTCTAGACTTCCCAACATAACTAGACTCATGTTTTAGTGCAGATCTTTCTTGGCATCAAAATACGGGTATGTAGATATCCTTATCTCACTTTATACTATATGGATTATAGATGCATTATGTTTGAAAGTCATCCTCCCCTTCTCCAGAGCTCAATTCTCGTCGACCATATAATTGGCAGGTCAGTTTGTCCCTCAAATTCTGTCCCAAAATCTTTGAAATTCTGAGTTGGAATGCTGACCTGGGACAATATAAGCCACTTTTTTTGGAGTGGCGGCGTGGTCTTGTATAGACGTTTACCTGATTCCAAACTAACGACAAGGCGATGGGTGCCGACGCAGAAGGCGCGGGTTCGATTCCCACCACATCACTTTCTTTCCTTCTTCCATTTTCTCTCTGCATCCCCCTTTATCCTACCTTGTGTGAGCATCTGTTTGCGTCTGCTCACTCCTTACTTATGGCCTGGGCAGAGTTTGTTTGATCCCTGTAGCTGTGCGAAAGGGGTGGTCCTTTTATTTCGTGGGCGGTCCTTAGCAAAGAAAGTATTAGTCTCTAAGCAATCCAAGATGGCTGAGACTGATGCGGAGGAGCTAGGAATGAGCGTGCTGACTTGTAAAAGCTGTATGCTATATTTATACCTTTGCCTCATTCCTAAGCATACATAGCACATTTAATTCCTGCCACAACCTCCTCCTCCGACACAAAGCATTTGATAAAAAGTTCCACTAACAAATTTGAACCCTTACAGGGTTGTCTTCATGTTGCCGAGATCTTACTTCCGGTCTTTGCAAAATACGCGTCACATTTCTTACAAACGTCTGGTAGGAGCGCACACTTCTTCATCGTGACTAGCACGCAACAACCAAAAACGTGCCCCTTATACCACGTGTCGCAAAAAAACACGATACCTACCAAAAACGTAATAACTCCCACAATTTTTTATGAAATCACGTGAACCTTTATAATATGTTTAAATGTCCAATGGCACACAATCGTAAGAGGTTTGAATAAAATGTATTGAAAATTGTTGCCTTTATGACGTTTTCTAAAGAAGACCTTAAGTTCAAAAATTGCCGCAAGTTTGTGAAGCGTCAGAAAATCAGCACAAAACCCCCACAGTAAAAAAAAGTCGAGGGGATTCGGATCGGGGCTGTGGGGTGACCATTTCACTGGTGTTCGTCGGCTGATCATTCTGTCATCGAATTTTCCTTACAGCCATTGAAGAGTCCTTTTTGCCGAATGGGGCATGGCCCCATCCTGTTGAAACCACTGCCTGTGTCGATGAAATGCTCTCCTTTGGCCCCCACAGCAAAAAAGTCGAGGGGATTCAGATAAAGGTTATATTTCAAAATGACATAAAATGCGTAATCTGGTGCGCAGTTTAACGAAAATTTGAAAAATGGTAGATCTTTGGATATACTTTGAGTATACAAAATTTCAAGTCATTTTTCTCATTTTTGTAGGAGATGTTAAGGATTTGGTGGGAATCGGTTTTTTTTTGTTGTTGTTGTTGTTGTTTTTGCGACTCCCTGTATTGACACCTTCCCTTCGTGGGTGATACAAGCAGAGATACTCCCTCTGCGCCAGGGTAAATCCTTATTGACAAGAAACATGCTCATCAAAACATAGCTCCGGTTAAAAGCCGGAGCATTTGGAGCTTTACCAACGTCAACCGATTATTCTGCTCATGTCCCTTCATTAATAGAGCAAGAATCAATAAATAATCAGACTAGAGTTTTGTTTTGCCAATAGTCCTGGTGCTGGCAGGGTTAAGAAAGACACCCGAGAATTGATGAATCTATACCACAAGATACTTTTTAAATGCCATAGTGTCTATAAATGATGTTTTGCACGAAAGTGTGTCCTAAATTTACGTTCATTTTGAAATAAGCGTCACATGGCTAAAGCTGTAGGCAATTAAATAGGGCAGATAGAGCTTCCATATTTTCCCAAAAAACTTCTTACAGACGTATTCTACCCATTGATATACTCATACATACGCTGTCCTCTTAACCTCGGATGGATACGGGAACCCTGCCAGCACCAGTGGCCGTAGGCATAATCCTTACATTGGTTAACGCACTGCGGTAACCATGGGAAACTCCCAAAATACTGAAGTTAACGCAGTACGCTAACTAACGTATGGATTATGCACACGGCCACAGGACTACAAGAAAATGTCAGCTTTCTCATAATCGGTTTTCGCAAAGATAAGGTCTTTTACTGTGTTGGACTGATTCATTGACTGACTGACTGCCAAGGGCATACGTGTCCTGTGGATCGATCAGAGTGTTCGTTGTTTTGAATTTCATTTAGAATGGGCAGTGACCTTTATGTAGCTAATAGGATTAAAATGTGATTTACATATATTCAGTTTTAGGAAGATTAGCGGGAAATACCATTAGAGAGCTTTTATTTTTTTCAAAGTCTGAATCTTTTACGCACCTTTATGGCAGAAGTAGGCATGAGCATGATGGTATTTCCTGGTGGTGCGATCATATTCCACGTCAAGATGTGACTTTCACGTCTTGTCCGTTACGTGCAATATGATGGTAACACCCAAAAAAAATGCTACGTTAGTTTGTTTCATCCCGGCCACAGTGGTCCATAACAGATCAGAACTTTAAAAATAAAAGCTCTCTATTATTGTACCATGTCTAATCTCTTGTCCAGGGGCCGAATGCTCAATGCCACGTGACTCTGCGACCCGACAGTAACTACGGGAAATATAATTACTGTTTTTAGGGTTTTGCCCACAGTTACTTCCAACGCGGAAAATTACGCGGCATTGTGCAAACGGCAGAGGTTAAGTAGCTTGGCATTTGTTGTAGCAGCGCATCCCTTATATCGTGATGGCAACGCCCAGTCTTGATAATAAGGTCTTCCGCTAACCCGTCCACAGACTTAAAGAGTTGGCACATAATTTAGACTGGTGGACATGGTTTATGCGAGAGCGCGAAATGATGGGAGCAGGAATAGAGCTGTATTTTGTGTTATCCTATGTAGAACGTTAATGAGAATGGTATACATTTAGAGAACTGAGGTTGTGGGCTGTCTATAATTTAGAGACGGCATGTCTCTTGTACAGGTAAACAACTGACCCCAGAAACTAGCGTGTCTTGGAGATTGAAGGGGGGGGAGGGAAAAGGGGGAGGGAGAGGGNTTTTGTGTTATCCTATGTAGATAGAACGTTAATGAGAATGGTATACATTTAGAGAACTGAGGCTGTGGGCTGTCTATAATTTAGAGACGGCATGTCTTTTGTACAGGTAAACAACTGGCCCCAGAAACTAGCGTGTCTTGGAGATTGAAGGGGGGGGAGGGAAAAGGGGGAGGGAGAGGGAAGGTGCGGATACGGAGGAAGGTACATACAGCATGGGTTCTGACCTATACAATGATATATGTCGGCTCAGCATATTATTTCATCAAAGCCTGAACTGGGCTTTGATGGTAGAACAAGGGCTGACATGTAGCATGAAATACCCTTATTTAATTAATAACCCTGTGCTGACATGAAGATATAATATACAAAAGACAAGTCGGCGAGTCTTCTTTTTTTGTAATGATAATCCTACTCTGTAGTTGGGCTCTCGGTACAGTGATATCACCGTGCTATGTTTTACGTATGGGGAACGAGCGATAAAGGGCTGGCTACTACAAATGGGTTTCCCCGCTAAAATGTCCTGACCACCATGACGCAAACAATGGGACAAGCCTTGTTCTTTACTGTTGTTTATTTGATGACATTCGGCGACTTCTACATTAAAGTTAACCTCATAGTGTGATGAAAGTAATACAAAGGAATGATGACGGTTATTCTGTTATATTCTTCCGAATTTCCAATCGGAACTTTTGTTTGAGACTCGAAAAATGAATGTGCTGATTGCACAATCGTTCATTCGTTTAAAAGAGCTCACACGGACATTATATCTAAAATAAATCAGCAGGCATGGAATCGTGAAAGAATGTAAACATGTATATGTTTGTAGAAGAAAAGCATTTTTGTTCTCAAGAACTTTAGTTCAGCCTACTCTTTTCATCATATCTTTCCGCCGGATCGGGAAAGTACCTCAGATGTTAAGATAAGTACGTGGATGAGGCCAGATACATAACAAGCATCAAGTATTGCCATCGAATATCAAGCACACGGACCGTGTAGATGTAAATCAATGACTGATATCACTAAAGAAATATGAATTTGATTATGCAAATACACACTCTCATCTTACAGTCTAATATAAGCGATGGAAAAGAGGCCCACGACACACATGGTTCTGTTGCGAAGAGAACCCATTTACAGATGTTCTGTGAAAATGGGATCAACAAAATACTTTGATGATACACTGGAATGACAAAATACTATTAATATTGCATCTGAATTAGCCTGAGGTTTGGAAGACACAAAGATTGCAAGCAGGATTTGTCACCTTGGAAATCTGATTTGTCTATCACGGAAGTTTTTGCTGAAAATAAATACCATTCTGCCCCAATTTAACGCACAACTTTTGAAAAATATAATATGATGAATTGATTTTAAGATATAGTCGAAATGTCGTGTCTAAGCACAATCTCAAGACTGACATTTAAAATAAAGAGACATACAAAGAAAAGCAAGTGAACAAGGTTTTAAGAGACAGCAGAAATAGAACAGCTGACATACATAATGGAAGGGCGTTATTTTAAGCATCGGCACACACACACACACACACACACACACACACACACACACACACACACACACACATGCACACACACACACGCACAACCCCTCAAAGATTTTGCTGAGGTAATCTAGATCATAAAGGATAATACCATGAGAACACAAAAAAATGAGCTGTGTGAAACGGGGGCAAATCCAAAGGGATGCTCGTCTCCAGTAGGGAAATTACGACATACTAAACTATGGCACAAAGCATAACAGTAATGAGCTCCATAGATCTCCTATCCAGGCCAATCAATGCCTGTTCACGTGGTCTCATATTATCAGTATCCCGAAAGGTCAAGGCCATTCTCAGCTTTGTTTCTGGAAAGCATACGGTGCCTCTCCCTTTAACGAGCGCTGATCCCTGGCACATTGACGATATGTTTCACTGTCTATGGCCAGACGCCAAGTTACAAACGGAAGGACAGATCTTAAGGCACAGCTAACTTGACCATAGTCGGGTGCGAATCCACGACCTTTACAGATGGGCCCAATCCTACAATAAACGTTATGTCTCCTCTCTCGATAATGATCTCATTTATCACTATGTTATAAGCTCAGTTCAGTTTTGAGCTGTCACCCACTCGGACCAAGCATCACCGACCTTTCCGTCCCATCTCATTAACTTTTGTGTTGGTACGTGACAGTCTAGACTGTTTATAAAGGTTAAGTATACTATACTTAAGAGATCTAGTTAAAGATAAATTATTCTATACTCACGCAGATCTATTTAAAGATTAAATATGATTTGGGCATACTAACACTGCGCGAAGCCAGATAAATTTGCGCCAGGTTACGCTCGGAAATGCGTTCTCTTCCAAATTTCTGACAGGTTTATGCCGGACAAACCCTATTTCGCTTGCGATCACTTTTGCTGACGAAAGCAGTGCTAAGTAAAACTCGAGACTAATTCAAATGAAACGGACTTCGGTTTTAAAAATGATGGAATTCCCCACCTCCATTCACCCACTTCCCCCACTCTCCATATGTCGCATCAAAGTGTGCAAAAAGAGGGAAGAATAAAAATACATTGTTTTGAATGAAAAAAAGGACCATTTTGGGTAAATGTACTGCCCATTATAAATAATTGCGCATTAGTCCTCACTTGGAAGTTTTTGTTTTAATTTTGGCAAACAAAAATTAACAATCGTTATCAAAACACACGAAATGCTTCATCAGTGCATCTTGTAAAAATCTGCTAAACTGCTACTATTGGAGTGGACAAATTTCATTAGGGCAAAAATCCATAATCTCCTGTTTTTAGTTTTAAATAAGGAAGTATACCATGTTTTCCAAATCTGGACTTATTAATTACGGGCAGTCGTTATGCATGACAATATCCGAATTTCAGTTTACGCATTAGACAAAACTGCGGAGTTGTGGGATTCTAGGGTGCAACTGGGTACCTGACTTTAGGCAACGAAACAGAGAATCAAAATGCTAGTGATCAGTGCATGTAAAAGTCAGAGACTCTGTAATTTTCCTGGGGTATTCAGAAAGACCTCGATTGATCTGCTCTGCTGGGAGAAATAACAGTTGAAGTCGCATGAGTGGTGATTAGCCCGGATTATATAACTACAGACCCCTTGCCATCCATCTGTTACATCCATCTACAAAGGTGACGCATTGCATGTCAAAGAAAACAGAAATAATGATAAAATCCTAGAAAAATTCGCGTGACAGTAGCCACAAACGTTAATGATCTCTTCTGGCCCTGAAAAAGGCGTTTAGTGAAAACAATCAATGTCTAGATGTTGTCTGAACTGAGTGTGACAAAACATTGCACAAAATTATACACTTGTGTCAAAATTCCCAAGATGTAGGCACTTTGTGTAGTCTTCGCGTGGCCAAAGACTCGACCAAATTGGGGATTCTATTAGGACGAAGCCAAACAATCCAGCGAAAAATTTGTCAGACTTAAAAGAGTCATTTTATCAATCTGTATATGAGCAAATCAAGTCATCAATATGGTCGCCCTTCTCGTCCCAGACTGTTCCTAGTGTGGGCTGTTATATATTTATCTGTGAAAGTTCTTGCTGACTTATTTGCTATTTCTTCAAATAAGAACGATGTTCTTGTCGACAAAATTACTCTGATTACGTCTGTCTGGTTTACAGAACAAACAAAGTCATAAAACGGTACCCTGAAGTTTGGAACAGAGATGGCCTTCACAGCAGCACCTACCAAAACAGAACAAATAAAACGATACAAGCAACAACAAAAAAAAGACTGAGATAAACAACTAAAGTGAGAGGGATGAATTCCCTACTACTCCTTAAGAGGTTCGAATAGCAACGTTGGAAAGGATGATCTAGCGGGAGAGATTTAAGGGCGGGAAAGAATAGGTCCAGACTAAAAGGTCTGTTGGGAGAAGAGAGATGAGAGTGGTAGTTACTGATGATTAATAGCAGGTTGCACAATCACACGACACGCTATCCCGTCGGCCTAGCACTTAAGAGCATGCGTACATACAAGGTTGTATCACTTCTTGACGAAATTTGCCGGACTTCTGAGGTTCGACCCTTGCCCCTCACCATCAACACAGGCTCTTGAGAGAGTCCCATAATGTTGCCTTCAAATCATGTATAAATCTAAATATTAACTTTAACATATTTTGGCTACCTGACGCTCGCACCGGCTACATCTGATCTTTTGACTTCTTTCTCACGTTATGCAATAGGACACTCCGTCGTCGGACTTGGTTGATAGCTAAAGGCAGAAAAAGAAAATTGCGCATGTGAGAGTTCCTAGGTATTGATAACCTCTAAGGACTGTCCCAAGCTTTGATTATTTTATTTCTTAAGTGCGAGGCTACTCGGGTCCAGCCTCCCGCTGACTGCGTTACGAATAATTCTATCACTGTATCAGGTGGGTTAACCTTACGCCTATCCCTGCCACTAAATTTGGTTCAAGCACTC
>JAWQUT010000738.1:171225-184328 GCA_033807755.1 Ellobium chinense
GGGGTGGGGGTCCTATACGAAATTTGCCAGAACTTCGGGATTCGTTTTGAGTTCAGTGCATGTGTGAAGTGCAAAAAGAGGAAAACTCTCTAAAAACTTCTGTCTACGTTTAATCTCCACAAGAATTCAAAACGGAAACTTTTGTATTCACATAGCTTGTACTGACGAACAAGGCTTTAAATATTCCACAAATTATCTAGCTCATGTCCAGAGTTTGGAATCTTGTTGTTCAGAATTTTAGGCAATTGATGGAAACACAATGGGACTTCTTTTTAAGGGCTTTAAAACATGAGTACGTAACATTTTTATAAGGACCACCATACGCAAACAATGGGACAAGCCTTGTTCTTTACTGTTGTTTATTTGATGACATTCGGCGACTTCTACATTAAAACTTCATAGTGTGATGAAAATAATACAAAGGAATGATGATGGTTATTCTGTTATATTCTACCGAATTTCCAATCGTAACTTTTGTTTGAGACTCGAAAAATGAATGTGCTGTTTGCACAATCGATCATTCGTTTAAAAGAGCTCACACGGACATTATATCTAAAATAAATCAGCAGGCATGGAATCGTGAAAGAATGTAAACATGTTTATGTTTGTAGAAGAAAAGCATTTTTGTTCTCAAGAACTTTAGTTCAGCCCTCTGTTTGCATCAAATCTTGTTGTTCAGAATTTTAGGCAATTGATGGAAACAAAATGGGACTTCTTTTTAAGGGCTTTAAAACATGAGTACGTAACATTTTGATAAGGAATAAGATCTAGACCAGTTCATGCTACTGACCCCGTTATATACGCTTCCATGTTTCTCCAAACTTGATGTTGAATACGGTGTGAATACGATAATATGGAAGCTCGCGTCCGGTTTAAGCAAAATGATAGTGTGGAGGCATCATCAAGTATTTCTTCCAAAGTACATAGTGCTTCGGCCTGATAGAACTCAAGGTGACAGACCTTGTCACCCAATCATATCCTTCTGACAATGGAAAAGTGGAAAGCGGAAGTAATATTTTGCTGGAGTTGTGGCTTGGGATGCCCGGATGACCGCGCAGGCATGATAACGAAAATGGGTCTAATTTATAATCTTTCTAAATTGACGTGCCTGCCAGCTTTCACCTCTAAGCTGTGATGCTCTAGTTTCTTTTATACCATAGACAGGAGTGTATACTTGTGCTCAATGCTAGTAAGCCAAATTAACCTAGATCAAGAAAACGAAATGAGGCCAAGCAGAGCGAAAAGAAATAAAAATCACTGTAAACCCTCTCTGAGATTCGGCCTAAACCTTTAATCCCCTTTTCAGTCGGCTTGTGAGAGACAGTTGATGGACAGCGTGGCAAACTCAGTTTGTGTTGTGTGGAGTATTTTTCTAGCCAATATTATGGAGTGACAGGCGCTTTGTTGGCTCTTCTGTTCACTCAAGATTCAGATTCAGTGGCGTATGGATAGTCGTTACTTTAGCTAACGCACTGCGGTAACCATGGAAAACTCCGAGAACATTATGGTGTTCACCATAGTTACCACAATATCTTAATTAACGTATGGATTATGCAAACTACCAAAGATTCAGAAAATGTATTAGGCCATGAGCAAGGAAAAAAAAAGTTATACTAGCAGAATCTAAAAAAAAAAAAGACATTCACTGTGATGGACGACCAAAAAAAAATGGCATTATCCTTCCTATACATTTACCTGGACAAAATTTGAATATTTTTTTAACATCTTCTTTTATATTAACACTTATCTGATTAAGTTGACAGATGATTTCTTAATGCAAGGACATATTTTTAGGGGTTGAAGGACCCTTAATTCTGGAATCCTTCCCATTGGGATCCTTCGTAGTGAGATTGCTCTTTGTGAGTCTTATTGTGGAGGGCTGTCTAGTGCAATCCCGCATCACCGCATTGCAGGGGAGGGGGGATCAAAGGTCAGGGGGTCCCCAAAGAAAGGAATGATAAAAATGAAATCAAGAGAAAAGAAGAGGAGAGAAGTAAAGCAGAGTGTGTGAGAGAAAGAGGAGAAATGAGACAAGGTAGGAGCTGAGGCTTGTATTTCATGCCACACAGTGGCCAACGTCATAGATCTATACGAGGGGTAATCAATTATAAATCTCCCTGACTAGGAAGGAATGAAGCTAGAGAGATGAACTTTGATATATATACTTTTACTTTTCTACGTAGTCACCATCTAATGTGACACACTTGCCCCATCGTCCTTTGACATTGAAAATTCCTTGAAAGTGAAACTCGTTGGGTTGGGCCTTCAACCACTCTTCTTCTGCACACGAAACTTCTTTTTTCATCCCTCGTACTTACTTTTTATTAATTCATTTAATTTGATTTGGAGAGGAAGGAGTGAGGGGAGGGGNNGGGGGGGGGCTAAAGTACAAAAAGGGACCACAAAAGTCTAGTTACAGTTATTTTGCCTTCCTTTCTATCATGGTTCTCTATCATGGAGTCCCTTCCACGGGATCCTTATTGATGTCCCTCTCGTTAGAATCCCTTACATTGAGATTCTTCTCATTGCGGTCTCTCATGGTATTCCTCCCACTGTCCGAGCACCCTAGCGCTCTGGTCACTTGGGGTCCTTCTAATTGTGTCCCTCGCATTGGGGTCTCCCTCATATGGTTCCGTTGGCACCGTAACCCTTCAGGCTGGGTTCTCTCTCTTCGAGGTTTAGGGCCCATTCAAGGCCAAAAGGACCCGAGTTTCTTGCACTCCACATACGTTGGTAAAAATGCAAAGAGGAACATAGTGCCTTGCATACGTCTCTGTCAGGGTAGATATGTGTGTGTGTATGGAGGATTGGGGGGGGNGGGGGGGGGGGGGGGGGAGAGGGAGAAAAGGACAGGCTTGGGATGGGATCAATCGAGGCAACTGATAATCTCAGGAATGGGAAGAATCACTTTGATTTCAGATTCTGCTGATGAAGATATGTGCGTATGTGTGTGTTTGAAGGGAGGGTTGGGGGGGGGAAGGGGGGGGTTACGGGAGACCGGCTTAGAGTGCGGCCGAATGAAGCAATTATGTTCCTGTTTAATGGAGTGTCTTAAGCTCCGGCCTGATGTGTAGACTATGTGCGTGAGATGGACGATTGATTGCGGGCTCTCTAAACCTGGTAATTCCTTCCCCCTCCCCTCTCCTCCTCCTCCTTTCTCCTCCCCACCCCCCAAAACAAAACAAAAAAACAACTTTATGGGACTTCCAGCAAACGTCCTTGATGCCAGCACATCGTGTTTCTAGCCATGAGTGGGCAGATATAAAAACAAAAGAAAAGAAAGGGCACTAAAAACTTTTAGAACTAAGGTCTTTTCATGTTCGATAACATATTGTGGCACTTCCAAGCGCCTCGATGTCTGACTGAGAGTGGCAATTTACAGATTACTGTCACAGCTGTTCCATTATTTTCCTCTCTCCTTCGACAAGTGTTCCATTCGTGTCTGTTGATTTAAGTGAAACTGTCACAGAAACATTAATCGTCATTACATTTCCGGTGACCACCCTGCCTCTCCCCTACCTCCACCCTCACCCTACTTAGTATAGGACGAGAAATGGAGCCTTCCATCACACTGTAATATGTCAGGGATTCAGAGTCAAAAAGCCTTATTAGGGTCATTCTCTGTCCAGCCCATTCACAGATGTCTTTATGTTACACGGCTCGCTCGTTGCCAATTCCTTAACCGAGTTTCTTGTGTTCAGTTTATTGTCTCTCTTGTTTCTTGTATTATCCTCCCTTTGGGGTTCTCCCTTGGAGGTGTTTGAAACCTATTGTGTTTTCGTCTTTTGGCCCTATTAACATTTTGTGTTATTCTACATATACCACTGTGATTTCGGGAAATTTCTTCCATGGAGATTAACGTACTTCTTTTGCTCGATCTTTTAACGGGAAGAAAAAGGGGGGTCAACGCCCAATTTTTTTCACAAATTTTAATGTCTTTCGAAAAAGATCACTTTGAATTCTGACTTGGTCTCCAATTTTTCATTTGGCTGGTTTTGACCGCGTGCGAATACATAGGCCTACACACTTTATTTTTTTACCTAGAAAGCTTAAATTGTACCTGAAACTTTAAAATTGGATGCTTTATTTAGATCACAGGTCATTTTACACATTACTACACGCTGACAGTGGGTGGCAGGGACCCAAAAAAGGGAGATTTTATATTTTAGCGGATTAATTGGGTTGTACACAGTGAGTGATTTGCCCCTCTAATAGGCGTCACAAACCTGTAGTTCCATCCCTCGTAATTAAACAGACTAACACTGACCGTTTTTTTTTTTCATCCATCAATACAACATGAGCGTGCTACGACATACGAGGTCCGATTCAAAAGTCCGTGTACTGTGCCTATAAAAGCAAAGAGACTTACTATAAGTGAATGAGTCCTCTTAGCTTTTGTAAAGTTGTCCATTTGGGAATTAGTACAACAATTCCAGCACTGCCGTCAAGCAATGACTGACCACTGCATTCTTTTGATCCCAGCGTCAGCCTACACAACTTGGTTGAGGAAAACAAAGTTCATTTGTTTCATAATTTCCCATGGTAAAATTGCTTATGAGCGCCTTTCCGTAACTGTGGAAACATGATGGGTCGATTAATAATCACTACGACGACTGTCGATCAAGATTTTCCTTACTTCATTTTCCGATGTATTCACCCATTGCTTGCGACCGGTTTAAACTTCAGCTGGGATTAGTCCATCAAATAAAAACACTGATGAGGATCCCCCATTTGCTAAACACCACGTTTGCATGAAGGATAATGACTCCCTTTTCATCAGTTTTGATATTGTTGATGTTATTGCTGCTTCTGCCACTGCTCCTTCTACTGCTACAGCTATTGCTACTACTTCTTCTTCTTCTTCTTCTTCTTCTTCTTCTTCTTCTTCTTCTTCTTCTTCTTCGTCTTCGTCTTCTTTTTTTTCCTCTTCGACTTCTTCTTCTTCTTCTTCTTCTTCTTCTTCTTCTTCTTCTTCTTTTTCTTCTTCTTTTTCTGCTCTATCTTCGTCGTCGTCGTCGACTTCGTCCTCTTCTTTCTTCTCTTCTTCACTGTCACAAGGTGGTAGGGCACCTCTCATGTCCTACCTTTTCATTTTCATTTATTTCATTCTGAACCCAGGTTGCAGTATGCAACATAAGGGCAAATGAATACAAAATACAAGGCAAATACATGTGAGCGACTAAGCAACCATTCATCATATAGGCTACATTAAGCAGTAAAGTGATCAATTTAAGCATAATACACACACGCGCTCTCACATACACATACTCACATACATACACACACAAACATACACACCCACACACACACACTCACACACCCACACACTTTCACACACTCACACCCACGCACACAATTAAAGTATTAATATGAGGTAAGTATTACATTGCAGAAAATAGCGAGATTTTGAAGAATACCTTTGCTCTGACTGGCAAAGAGTTCATGGGCTTTCAGGGTATTCGGGTGTCTATAATATTTAGCCATAAGTAATTTGCGCCTATCAGATGAAAATTTTGGGCATTCAAACAAGGCGTGAAACTCATCTCCTAAGCCAGAGTTACAGAGTTGACAAATGCGATCTTCAACACTTAAGTTATGCCATCTGCCAGTTTCAACGGGCAAACGATGATTGCATGTACGCATGCGGCTAATAGCAGCTCTGGATTTATATGGCAAAATATCAAGGTAGTTCTCAAATATATATCTGCTTTTTATTATTTTATAGAATGCATACTTATTTGAGGATGTAATGGTGTCATGCCATGTTTGAATATATTGATCTTTTAATCTGCGTTTTACTCTGTTGGAAAAGCAGGTAACGGATAGTTGAGTATTGCATTCAGTCCAGTGTCCACCAAAACCTAGCTTGTTCAAGTTATCAGCAATGAACGTTAGCCACTTGGACTCATATGCACCATTATTGTGTAAGGAGACAAGCAGTTCATATATTATCTTACTGTATTTAGTGTGTTTTCCTGATATCAATCGATACCAGAAGGAAAGGCATTTTTGTGTAACCTCAACAGATATTGGAAAAACGCCCACTTCACCTAAGACCATGGGGGTGGGGGTTGAAGATTTTAATCCCAAGATGCGTTTCAAGAATTGAATTTGTAATTTTTCAATTAAGGTATAGCTTTCATATGCCCATAGGTGGGATCCATAGGTGAGGATGGGCTTCACAAGCGAATTAAAGAGATGAATCTGACAACTGACTGACAGATTTAATTCTTTTGCTTTCTGCAGTATTGTAAATAATGCCCTCCTGCCTTGAGTATAATTGTGTCTTACTGCGTTACAGTAGCGACCGTTGTTGCTGAATAACACGCCCAGGTATTTAAATTGTTTAACAGTTTCGAGTTCGCGATTGTTTATGGTAAACTGAGTCTTTCTTTTCTGTTCCCAGAGATACCTCCTGCTCAATTAAGAAAACAATTGTCCCGTTTTCATGTACAGTGGAGCACGGGTAATGCGTACATCTTGGTACCAACCAAAAGTTTACTCATTAACAGAAATACATGTCTGTATCCTTGGAGAAGAAAATTTGGGACCAAAAATATTGTATTCAGTATCCGTGTTGACGTACTAAGCCGTCCATATAAAGTGTGCTCCACTGTATTTGGTATATGAGCTGTTTGCAGGGGATTGGCAGGCTATGACTTCCATCTTACGTGACATTTCATCTCTCTCTCTGTCTCCTCCAGATGGCTGCTACTGAAACCCACAGAGTACGTGGAGCCCAGCACTAACCGGACCTGGATCAGACTGGAGCCTTCGGCCCTGGCAATGGAAACTGACTTCCTCAAAATATATTTCGGCTACCTGAATACCATTTTCAAGGTGAGTCATGGGATTTTTAAGGATGGTGTTTTTTTTCTCCTCAGGAGCGGGGCATGAGGGAGAGAGGGAGGGGAGATGCTGCGTCATTTACAAGAACGACCAATGAAAATACAAATTTTTTATTTACCTCGTAGGGACACAAACAACAATACACTTCTCACATATACACATACATAATATAACAAATGAAATACATAACAGAATCATTGCTGTTCGCCAGCCGTGCAACACCTGATCAAGTGGGAAAACGGACGTGAAGTGTCTTTCCTACGGACAATACAACATAAACCGCCCGGTCCGCGAGTCGAACACACAAACCTTAGACTTGACAGTCTTCAGTTTCTGAGTACGACTTACAAACCACACGATCACGCTGCCTCCAGTGCTACGTCAAAGTCATTATGGCTCGAGCACAGTTCGTTACCTCCGTTTTTCAAATGCTCTATGTTCACTCAGCAAAATTCTTTACCTTCCCAAGGACGCATGATAGAGTTAAACGAAGAGTTAGAGTTAGGAACAAGGTTAGACGAGTGAGGGTCTGTAGAGATTATTCAAGGACTCTCTCAAGCATGCTGCCTCTTATTTAATCCTAACCGTAACACAGACAGACCTGCAACGTCAGCTCCTTCCACAGACCCCAACTATCGACAACTCACTAAACACAGCAACACAAATGTGGAAGACGTGCTCTTTTGTCCGAGAGGGAATGGACTGTCAAGAGCGTACTGTTTACAGTTGAAGGGACTATATCATCGTCTTTATCATCATCATCATTATTTGCAAAACATTTATCCGCACTGGATCTACATAAGTAAAGCAAGAAAACTATAACAATTTAACAAATTTAATGCACAAATTTTCGGACTAGCGTCCTTCTTCAGGTGTAGAAAATAAATGCACTAAGATCATCATCATCATCATCATCATAATTTGTTGTTTCATACAAAATAAAATGAAATAGCGTCCACCAATGTCGCATTTTACAATTTCATTTAATCTATAAAGAGAAGCACATAATGAGGTAATATCAAATTTTCGGAATTTAAACATTCCTTCATGAGGAATAATAATAACAATAATGATAAGGAAGAAGAAGACATATGAAGAGACCTAAGGCTTTATAAGAGTGCTAATTTCATCATTATCATAAACATCATCATCCGCAATTTCAAAAATAAAGAAACTCTCAAAACAGTGGCCAAAATTTCAGATGTGTGTCCTTCTTTAGGGAACAGAAAAATAATAAACATAGAATAATCACAAGAACACATTTCACAGCAAAACACATCAGGCAAATGAGATAAAATCTAAACAATCTACAAATAAAGGGGCAGAAACTAGAACTGCACTCACAACAACTGGGACAGCAGGTAAACACAATGCATCCCTCTTCCCATATCCCCAATGCTTACACACACAACACACACACACACACACACACACACACACACACACACACACACACACAAGCATACATACATATACACACACACACGTATAAACACATACGCGAGGACACACACTGTATATATTTACAAAGATATTAATATATACATAAAATGTATACACATACACACACATACTTTCTTTACATTCACCTATATAAAATAGATAAGTATAGCTATAGGTAAGAATATTCCTACATGCAGTGATGATGATGATCATGATCATTATTATCCCTAATACTTATCCAAATACAGCTTGGGTCTTTTTCCACATGGACATAGAACCCTCGAAAACTGGACTGATTTTTTTTTATTTATTTACACACGGAAGTCACGAAGTGGATGAAAACTGGCAGAGACACAGCTCTGTGTCCATTGGGAATTTCATGGAAATTTTCCATGGAATAGCTCGTAAACTTCTGTCCTTTTTAAACCTCTCTGATTTACCTCCTCCAGTCCCTTACATTTTCCATTCTTTTCTGGGTTATTTCGCAGCGGTTGTCAGGGCTGCAAAGTAATGCTATGACGTCACACTCCATAGTTTAAACCATTAGTCTCTTTCACCTGTTTTTCTCAGGACATTTTTAAAAGAAAATCTCGCTTCGGATGTTTCACAGTCTAGACGTCATCAAAGCAGTAAAAAACTAGTGCTTTTGTTGTAAGCATCAGTTTTATTGCAACACGTCTTAAACTATCTACAAAAGAACAAGAGCTCACGGCGCGACGTCCAGTTTTTTTTTCCAATGAAAGTCGATTTTCCAGCACGTGCTTTGGTTGTTCCTGCCACATTTAGCGCTTGGAGAAAGCTCATTTGTAACACTGGACATATCTACTGTCGAATGGATCAGCCTTACACCTGATGTCAAGAATGATAGCGTGGGAGTCGTTTTTTTAAAAACCAATGTAAATGAACATGGAAAACAATACAGTCGATTTTAGGGGTGTTTTGAGAATTGCACATATGAGTCACAGTCATGTCGGTGTATGGTAATTACAGTGATGCATGTTTTCTCATACTCGGCATTTCGCAACATTTTTCTTCTTTCGGGCTGCATTGTTTGAACGACAGCACCAACTGCTCATATCTAAGAATGCCCCACACGAAACACTTTGTATCTAAATCTAGTTCGTTCGTTCGTTCATTCGTTCGTTCGTTCGTTCGTTCGTTCGTTCGTTCGTTCGTTCGTTCGCTCATTCGTTATTTCGTTCGTTCATTCAAATTGAGCCTGGAAAAATATCGGGAAGAAAGGTTGACACTGTGAAAGGCCTTCAGATGTATAAAAGAGGTCCAAGGCATATTTATTAGTACGATTTCGTAATGATTTTAAGATTTGAACATGGCGAAATATCAGAACTAACATTTTATACGAATAGATCCCATTTTCATTTGCCACCCACTCCACCCTCTTTTGTTTCAAGCTGTCTTTTTAGTATTGGTGTGTGCTGGCACCTCAGCTTGAACACGTACTGTACATAGCTGCAGTTCATCTGCACATCCTGTTCTGCACCATTTTGAGCCGTGCGATGTCGTAGACGATTTTAGATTCTCTTTGATCAGACATCTCTCCGCAGACAACAGTGAAGAGCCTAAAAAAGTGTGATAATCATCTGGCTGTTTTCGGGTCACAAGACTTTGTCAGTTTCTTCTTTCTTCGTATTGAGACTTAAATATTATGCCCACTTATGACGGCGCAAGCGTGCAGGAAAGATATTAGATAGTGCAAAAATAGACATTGTTCCCTTTGTTAGCTACATTTATTTCTTTGTTACTGGAATTAAGTTGGCAGGATCATTTAGGCGTAAAACAATGGTTCCATCAAATCCACTCGTTTAGTGAAATGTTTCGCCATCAGAACAGAAATATACTGAAGTACTAATAGCTATTTCTTGGATGTTTCAAAGCGCCATTATTAGTAGGAGAATCATACTCTCAAAAAATACAGCGAACAGCACATTGCAACATACCGTCACCACACATGGCTGTTAGAAGCAGTCTTTGACACTATATCAGTGACGTCATCTTCAGGGATTATCTCCATGCAGACTCTTTTTTTAATTCTATGGTGCATATCTGCGTGATGCCAAGTGCAGTGTGGGTAAATAAACTTGGGATTTTGTGACTATTTTGAAAAACCATATGCTTGCGAAATAGGTTTTGATGAGATACTCTTGGCTCAAGCTTCGGCTTTATGTTACATAAAGAGCCGAGATGATAAGTCGAAGCCTAAATGTTGTCGTCCAACCCTGTCGTGATGGTGCCTAGTAAGGATTTCGTTGTGATCTGTTGCCGTGAGCAGCTTCGTGGCAACACACAGTTACCAAACACAGTTTCTAAAGACACACCGAGATTCATACTTTCAAAAACACAGCAAATAGCACGTAGCAACATTCTTTACCACAAATGGCTGCTATGGACACGCCGGAAAAAATCGATGTGGTTCACTTGGGGTCATAGGGAGTCTCTGTAAATGACTCTATGACAGGGAATTTTAAAATTCTGTTGTGCATATTTATTATGTGGTGCCAAGTGGAGCCTGGGCAAATAAACTTGGAACCTTTGGTTTATGTGAAAATCAGTGTGTTCAACAGATAGGGTTCATTGAGATGCTTCTAACTAAATTTTGCCTTTATGTATCATAAACAGCATTGATGATAAGTTGAAGCCTAAAGTGTTACTTGCTGACCATCATCCTCGGTGATGGTGCCCGGTATCGTTGTGAGCCGATGCCTTCGGCAGCTTCGTATCATATATGTGACTTAAGAGTTCGTATTCAGCTTCATTTAGACGTACCAGTCCTTATTGTTGTGAGATGTTAATATGTGAACATGAGCTGTGAGTCATAATGGGACACTTCGTTTAATTTGAACTCAGTCTCACGCTTCACAGTTGAGCACCGAATGAAATCCTTTACTCATGAAATTCGCAAAGAATTCTTTGCGAATTTCATGAGTAAAAGGATTTTATTCGGCGTATAACCTTCGCACATCGCCAAATTTTTGTCCTCCTGAACGTTACGGTGAAGAAAGCTGATACATAGAGATCTTTTTTTTTCTTAACTTATGAAAGCACATCCACGGCCAGTGAAGGTGAAGCTTGCCTTCCGACAGTGTTGATAGGATGGCACAGTTTTAAACGCCAGTCCCTCATATCCTAAATGTACTGTCCTACTTATGTTCCAGGCGCTCATTCCCATGGTCACTGTGTCCATCAGCAACATTGTTCTCATCACCTGTCTCCGGCGACGCCACAGCGCCTTTGTGGAGCATGTCCAGATAAATGGGGACAGACCTCAATATGCCAACAACAACGACGCTCGGGTGACCTCTATGGTCATGGCTGTCACTTGGACATTTCTCATCAGTCAGGTCAGTTTTTCTTTCTCTCTTCTCCCCCCCCCCCCCCNCCAATCCCTCACAATTTTCCTCTTGGTTGTGCTTTTCGCTCAAAGTCATTATATAGTCATATAGTCTATACTGGATGGTCGTGCTTTTTGTTAGAGGTCAACTTTCCACACCATATACATCGTTCTGAGCTCCCTTACATCGTTCTCAGCTCCCTAAGTCAAGCCCAGTGAGGTATCATTGTTTTTCTCTATAGGTCAGCTTCCCATACTATGTGTTTTCACCTATAAGTGGAGTAGCGTGACCGAATGCTTGCGGAGTTGGACTCAAGATCTATAAAGGTCGTTGGTACGATTCCCGACCACGATCGTGTTGTAGGTGCCTTGGAAAAGCATTTCATTCACATTTTCCTCAGTCCATCCGTCTTTAAAATGGATACCTGGCTATAGGCAGTGAGATATTGCCAGAATGCTAGTGATCAGCGACTATAAACGGCAGCGGCACCGTACACTCCCTTAGAGAAAGTCCTAGAGTGATCAGGCCTGCTGGGGTACTAATCGTGTGAAGTCGTGTGAGCAGGCACCAGCCTGGATACGAGACTTATAAACCGCATTATTATCAAGCCAGCTGGATGACTGTGCTTTTAGCTAGAGGTCAGTTTTCTCCACTGTATTATCGTTCTTCACACCTTAGGCCAAGCTCTCATATGGCATGATCGCGATTTTCCCTATAAGTTAACTTCCCATACTCCATGATTGTGCTTCTCCTTACAACAGCCGATATTGCATGTTTCTTCCTGTAGGTCAACCTCCTACACAGTATGAATGTGTATCTTCCTAGCTCCAATACCGCATGGTGGCACTCCTATCTACTATTTATTGGCCAATCTCCACATTGCATGGCCGTATGTCTATCTTGTAGGCCAATCTCCACATTGCATGACCGTATGTCTATCTTGTAGGTCAATCTCCACATTGCATGACCGTATGTCTATCTTGTAGGTCAATCTCCACATTGCATGACCGTATGTCTATCTAGCAGGTCAATCTCCACATTGCATGACCGTATGTCTATCTTGCAGGTCAATCTCCACATTGCATGACCGTATGTCTGTCTTATAGATCAAACTCCCACAATGCATGCTTGTGATTCTCCTCAGAGATCTGTCTCCCGTACCGCATGCTTCACCCCTAAGTCCGTTTTCAATACTGCATGCTTGCGCTTATCCTTATAATCTCTAACGCTGTCTGACAGCACCTCCCTCTATTGGTCAGTTTCTAGTATTGCATGATCACACTTCTCCCTATAGATGAGCTTCCCATTCTGCATGTTTACACTTGTAGATGAATTTCCCACACTGCATGTTTACATTTGTTGATGAATTTCCCACACTGCATGATTGTGTTTACTCTTATAGGTAAATTCCCCATACTGCATAATTGTGTACCTCCCTAGAGGTCAGCCCCCCCCCCCCCC
>JAWQUT010000738.1:184333-212290 GCA_033807755.1 Ellobium chinense
ACACACACACACCGAATGATTGTGCCAATCCCTAGAAATCAGCCCTCCTCATAATCATACATTACGTGTTCGTTCTCCTCCCTCCGGGCCAAATTCCCCAGATTGCATGACCGTGTTTTTCTCCAGAGGTCAGACTCCTAGACTGCGTGATTGTGTTTTTTCTCTGAAGGTCAGTCTGGCTCAATGTATTAGTATGCTTCTCCCTAGAGCTTGAGCATGAGTGAGATTATCATGGATCCTCCCACAGGAACGGACATTAGAGTTCAGCCTATATATTATTATTCATCTTCTTTCTTTTTGTGTTTTGCTTTCAGCATCGTCATCTTCTGCCCCGCTCCCTTTCCTCTACACAAAAAAAAATAGACGTCATTGCTTACAGTTTTATTCATTCCTTCATTGAGCACGAAAGATAATTTGATTGAAAAAAATGAAAATGCGTTTGACAATAAATAATGATATGCATATTAATCCCTATAGGAAATCAAACTGACCTGATGAATATTATTTTACAATTATGGACGGGGCAAGCAACAGTTCAATGAGATAAGCTACATGGGTGTAAATTAATTGAATTTTATTAACTTCCATCCCTATTCTCTTAGGCTATACATCGCCTACATTTTGGAAGTCTTCCATGTTCCATATTTATTGAAGTCACTCGAAATTAGGCTTATGTCGCCAAGCTATGATTTGAAATTTCAGATACTAAGGATGACTGGGATCATCCGATGTTGAATTTATATTCTCTTATGGAAATCGAGAAAAGAATCACTTTTCAACACAAAAACATTGATTTTATTGGCAAATGGTCCGTACTTGTGGGTAAATTTGAAATCTTTTCAAGCATGTAAGATTATTTATATGATGTAAAGACATTCTTAAACAGCATTTTTCTCGGAATTTTTCGTATTGCATGGGGTGACCCGCTTCCACTTCAGGCAACTGTATCTCGAGCCAGAATGTTGCTAGATCTGTATTTTATTTTTCATCTGAAAAAAGTACACACATCAAGCTTTTATACCATGCTAATAAACTGACAGCTCAGTCCCAGGCATGATCCCAGAGATATTTCCAAAATCCTCTTATCCAAGACTTTCAACCTCTCCCTGATGGCATAAAAAATGTAATTCCATTTCAAGATATAGTGCCTGATATAATTACCTACTTTTTGTCACCAAGAACTTATAATAATAGGTTAAGCCATAAGCCCTTATGAATCCTTTCATCTACAAAAGTGTAGAGAAACACTCACATTCAGAGTAGATGACCTGATTTTCTTCGACTTCTATATCAAAATGGGTCATGCCACGCATTGTCATAATCATATTGTTACGATTTTCATCCAACAGTGAAGACACATAATACTATAATGGCAGGCCTATACATAAGGAGAGAAATGGAAATCACTGTTATCCTCATAGCCTCAAAGCTAATGTTCATTGTGTTCATTACAACTGACCCGGGAAAAGATTGAGAGACTGGGAGTGAACAAAATAAAATATAAGTGTCAACCGTCCGTTTCATAATTTGTATCCATTACCTGCCCATTAAGATATTCGAGACCTTACATTCTTCGGCCACGCTGTAGTTGCCGACAGTAAAAGCATAATATGTCATGAATATTGACTTTTAGAGCTTTGCCATCCGACCGTTAGCGTAGGAAGGCACATACCGCTTACAAATGATAGTGGATATTGCCTATATTCGGATGGATTTGCTTTTATATTTTAAATATCCTGCGGATTAATGTAATTTTTTTCTTAAACTTAGGCGGAGCCCGTTTTGGGCCCACATTTTGGATTTTTGAATTTCGCTGTACCTGTTTTGGGCCCAACCATCCAGATTCAATGTTTATAATTTACAGTAATAATTGCCACTCCGATTCCAAGACGTCTTCATGATGCACATAGGCCAGAATGTCAATACCTCTTCCGTTAGCCGGGCTAGAACCCGTTGCCCCTGCCCCCGAACGGGAAGGTGGAAGTAGGATTTCGTGCAGGATAAAAAGAATAGGTTATAACAACTGAATGCGAAGCGATTACATGATACTGAAAATGTGGGCCCAAAGCAGGTTAAATTGTGGCGGAAGTAAAAGGGCCCAAAACGGGTACTGAAACGAAGATGTGGCCCCAAAGCGGGTGCTGTGTCAATCCAACGTCCGAATCGATGGTAAACCAGCAATCTCCAATGTTTTTTATGCAGTGTGAAATGCTTTTGTCGTGAATTTCGAAGAAAAAAAAACAACTCGTGTCCTGACGTGAAGCACTCGATTCGAGTTCAGATCAGTGAAGTGTCCAGTTATGCCTGTCTTCCTCTGTTTTTCCCCCGGGGGCCTTTTAAAGATTTCCATTATATCTGGAGTTAATCTACTTTCGAATTTCATGAACTCTCGGGTTATGTATTGCTTTTTAATATCTATATAAGAGATCTAGGCCGATTTCGAAGAGTAACCAGATCTTACCTCGGACAAGAGTGGAACATTGACCTGAGTGTAACCACTTCATATTATTATAGCCAATATGTAATCACCGCAAGTTCGTTGCCCTATGCCTAAGGCTCATATTCTCTCATCATATTCGTAATTTGTAGATCTGGTTTTAAGGGCAGGGCGGCGGTTCAAAGAAGTGGACATATCTGGATAATACTGCTTAAAACTTCAATATTTCCATATCATTTCCGCTATAACGTCAGCGGGTCGTTATAAGCGCCAGTAATATAAAGGCTATTACATTGTTAGGTTTATGATTCTGTTTTATCGACGGAATCTACATACATCTAAAATAATTTCACCAACCTCTCATTTCAATATATTTTCATAAACACAGTAAATAACGTTTCAACAAAATGTTTATAGTAACCACCACGATTATAGGAATTACCTAGGATACATTGTTAACAACGGTGTTTAAAATGTCTTGGATAGGTCGGGGATGAAAGATTGTTCAGACGTTTTGCGGAGATAATTATGGTCTTGGCTTGGACATTATTAAAGTGTCCATGATAAACAATTGCCCTAAACAATGTAAAACATCTTAAAGTTTGTCAAAGCCAGATTCTCTTCATGAAGCACCCTCAGTCTGTTGTTGTTGTTGTTGTTGTTGTTGTTGTTGTTGTTGTTGTTGTTGTTGTTGTTGCTGCTGTTGTTTTAATGTTAAAATAATACTATCAGTATTAACTTCTCTGTAGTTACGCCTTTGTAACTATGTAGGCTTAAATTTGTCTTCTGTTAGGATGTTAATATGTCTGTCTGTCTGTCTGTCTGTCTGTCTGTCTGTCTGTCTGTCTGTCTGTCTGTCTGTCTGTCTGTCTGTCTGTCTGTCTGTCTGTCTGTCATTTTGTCCTTAAGTTTCTGTTTATTTGTTTGTCTGTTCATTTGTCTGGTTGTTTCTCCATTTGTCTGCTTATGTACTGACTAGTGATAGTTACGGGTTAATATTTTATAACATCGTTATAATGGAAATAAACTTGTGAAATCTGAAATATGAAAATCTGATAAAAAATCTAATCGGCTGCACAACGACACATACTGTGCTTTCATGACAGCACATTAGGGTATTTGCGTGAACTTGACAGCTAAAGGGGTCTTGTCTGTTCAGCTTAAAGGCAGCCAATGACCACACAAACCAGAAAAAAATGAACTCGAAAACAGCTTAATCTTATTTTCACATCCTATCAGCCGACCTGAGCTTTTTACTCCCAGTGAAGTCATCTTTTCTTCTTCCACTAAACATGGGTCTTCATTCTAATGTGATTTGTTCTTATTTTCCCTTGCCTTCTTTTCGATTTCTGCCGCTTGGCTCATCTATTCATTTCCTTGTGTTTGTTTCAGTTACCATTTCTTAATGTACAACGTCATGGGGGAGCGGATGGATTTTTGTCAGCTTGACTGTTGATTTGTCTAGTTCGGAGGTCTCATGAGTCATTGAATCTGAATACCACAATGCAGTGTGCTTCAAAATTTATGGCTTTTCTAAAATAGAAAATAATATTACAAAGTGGAGTCGTAGGAGTTTTCAGCCAGTGCACTTGGCTGTTTCGTTGTTTTACTAAAGTGTACAGATGAGAAGAATTGACACCAATGTCTGAGACCAGAAATACATAATATTATAAAGAATTTTGTATTCAACTTTGTCAGTTGTCGTCTCTTTGGGTTCAACGTTGATATCGTTCTAATCACACAAACAAATTCTTGTAGGCCAACTTTGCTAACTGTAGCTCCACAGGCATGAAAAAGAAATAGGGAAATGTAGTGAAGACCGATGCTCTCTGTCCTGGCCTCCTCTAGCTTTTTCCTGACTGGTCAGTCCAGCTGGCACTAGCTAAGCACGTCTACGTCCGCTGATGTAATTTTGATTTGGTCCCATACGAGTATTATTTTATGTAGAAACAAGACTCAAGGTTCACTCGCTCAGTTTCATATCAAGACACGTTTAAGCTCATTTAGGCTCTGTTTCTCAGTTGCTCTTCTTACTTACTTTTGCTTGTGCAACTCGCATTTGATTAATCGTTGTGCTGGAAATAACGCTAAGCAAACTAAATCTTCCTCTTAGAATAATGAGTTCCAATAACAATAACAATAACAATAACTTTATTAAGCTCATGTTTCGTACAATAAACATATGAGCAATACAAACACTTTCTGTAATGTATAATAAATAATCAACGATATATGTATATATGACTACATCCACTCGCAAGCATACGCATAGGGGGCACACGCTGGTAAAGATTAATGAAAAATGGTATTTAATACTTTCAGGCGGCTGGATACTGGAACTAGTAGTTCCAACAGACAGGACGCACTCGTGTATCTGTTTACTGGGTCGTGACGACCACTCATTTTCGTCAATAACATATTTGGGGCTGAGACCCATTTCCGTCACTCAACAATATCATTCCACAATGGTTGACCCGGCTTACTCGTGGTCATCAAACAGGGTTGCCTACCATGATGCCGTGATTAGTTTATATTTTGCCACTTCTGTGACGTTTTTCATTTGAGAATATTAGTGTGACGCACATTTCAGACATTTTGTTTCTGTCATTCCTTTGTTCTGCCTCTCAACCATCATGTCATTCTGTCAATACACAGCCTAGATTATCCTACCCTAAAAGTCACAGCAATGCGGGGATTGACGATTCCAGAGATTCTGGAATCGATTTGTTCAAATTACTTTTGACCCGGAATCGCAATTCCATGTACCTGCCAGATTTTGCGGGTTACAATTAAAGTCATGAGGTAGGGACCTTAGGTTTTCAGTCTGAGATATGGAAGTAATGCTTCAGAAACTAAGAAAATTCACTTTATACATACTTTTTATCCTGACGACATTAGTTTACATTAGTTTTTCGTGACTAATGGAATCGGAACAGTTATAAAGGACAGCCAGTGTTTTGTAGAAAGGATCAATGAAAAATTCAAGGTTGTGAGCACTTGATGCTCTAATTAATCTGTGAAAATAGTGAAAATTCGAAAGCAAAGTGGAGGAAAACTGCAGTCTGCATTCAGAGATAACTTTGGTGTGGATAATTTGGCAGGATTGTAACAGTTATGTTTGTAATTGAAAATAGGATTAATCCATTAAAACTGGTTTTTTTTAAATCACGACAGTGCTTCTTAAAAGTCAAAATTTGTCAGTTATTGTTTAAGATTTGTGCGTAATAACTGACAGGAATCAGTGAATTGAGATCTTTTCTTGAAAGTAATTGGAATCGATTCGATTCCAGTGTTTGGAATTATGTCCCATTTTTTTATCAGATCAGGTGAGGTGATGAAAATAGCTTTAAATCTGTGAGGATTATTACTGTTACGGCTTTTATCTCTCTTCCTACTTATATTCTAATCGATTGCGGACATGAAATCGAGAATCAAGTGCTATAATCGGAACCGGTTCTGTCCTACAGCAATAAGAGGTTACATTAAGTTTTGCCAGCTCCTCTACGTGGAAACAGTCAGTATCCCTTTCTGTCAAAGAGGAGAGAGGCTCCGGCCTGTAATCTTTTAAGCCGGTGTCACACGGAGACAGAAGAAAGCAGAAAGTCATCAAGAAAACGT
Organism: Ellobium chinense; assembly: GCA_033807755.1. Classification (NCBI taxonomy): domain Eukaryota; kingdom Metazoa; phylum Mollusca; class Gastropoda; order Ellobiida; family Ellobiidae; genus Ellobium; species Ellobium chinense. The sequence continues at coordinate 190,389 of JAWQUT010000738.1, forward strand.
TATACAAGACGAGTAATCAGTAATGAAGGCATTAACGGCAAGAATATGGTCACACAGAGAAAGGATAATTTGCAAGCTGTCTAGTGCAGTTCATAATTCGTTGTAAAATATCCCCTCACACAAATTAAAACAGAAAGCTCTCAGCCAGCTCCGTGCAGAAAATCGAAAGTAGCTAGTCATGTTTCATTTCCTCCATAACTAAGCAATGACTGGTGAAATAAAGACTGTTGTTTTTGGGTTTTTTTTCAGTCCCACAGATCATGACTTTTTACGATTGGCTCTAGGTTTTAGAATGCTGTGCTAGGGCTTGACGGATATCCGGTAGTTACTTTTCTCTAGCGGCTTTTGACTAGAGACTCAAAGTTAATGACGTTCTCTGTTGGACATTCGCAGTATGCTTCCGCAAGCGCTGTCCCATTTCTCATAGCCTTCACCCATATATCCACAAGCACTTCCTTTGCTACCCCCGTAAGTGAGTGGCCAAAGTAGGTAATTAAATTCCTGTCTGAGTTCCTGATATTTCTCTCTCTCTCTATCACCAGGCCTTCGCTTGTACCCAGGTGTTCCTCCACCTGACCGGACACCAGCGCCAATGTGGGCCGGCCTGCGCTGTCTTCAATCAGGCATGTGATATCATCTTCGCCCAGGTGGCTGCCACCAACTTCCTCCTCTACTACGCCTTCGGCCAGAGATTCCGCAAGATCATCAAGGAGTATGTTTGTGGAAAGAAGAAGAACCCCAAAGGCTCAACTGCCCTAGGTCGACAAAGTCACGGATCTCGATCTTCTGCCTTGCACAGGTCATTGATCTCCGCCAGATCGACCCACTCGGCATGACTCTAGAAGAGAGCATGACCTACTTTTTTACGGAGCTTCTTTTGTCAGCTCTAAAGAGACCCAGTGCTGCTGTGGGATTATCTTTGGATGAACAGGGGAGGAGAGGAGGCTGAACGAGTGAGTGAGAAGGCAGTCTCTAGAGGAACCTTCAAGGTGAAGGGAACGCTCTAAGCAAAAGCTCGCTGAAAATGCAGGCATCACGATACATTTTTAAGACATCTGACTTAGCATAATAATTACAGGCCTAAGGAATGTATTTGTGTGTTCTCGACTGATACTTCCTCTCCTCTCCTCTCCTCTCCTCTCCTCTCCTCTCCTCTCCTCACTTATTTCCTCCTTCCCGTCCACCGTCCACTCACTTTTCTATTTCAAACTCAGACTACGAAGCCATGGCTTTCAGGCGAAGAATGCCACGGGCCGGGGAAGAATCTGAACGAGTTCCATTTAATCTGGCGATTTATGGCAAACACGATTTGCTTGGAATTTCAGTGACGTTTGACTGGAGTTCCGACTTGAATTTCAATGATCTTCAGTTCTCGAACCAGAACTGAAATAATAAAGAACTATTATGTTCAAGTTTGAATCTCGTGCGGACCACGAGATAGGCATGTTTTGGCAGAGATAGGCATGTTTTGGCAGAGATAGGCATGTTTCGGCAGAGATAGGCATGTTTTGGCAGAGATAGACACGTGCATACGACATTTCTTGGTGTTACGGTCATATTGCATGTTATACACCTGTTGTGAAATGCACATCTGATTTTAGTTCGTAACTTGCAATACGAAAGCAAAACTACTGAAAGCCAAAGTATGCGCATGCCTAACTCTGCCATTATAGTCAGTAAGAGATTCTAACTTGAAAATAAAAGCACTCTGTTGTGTAATACGGTCGTCACACTATCAACTAATCGGTACTGGAAATTTGAACAGCTCAAAGATTATTCACAATATGATTCGGTACTGAGCGGCCAAACTGCTCAAAGATGTTTACAAATCATTTGATTGTGTATTTTTTCTTCATGGATTAGAAGGCACCCGTATGTCAACCATGTTGATGTTAAATGTCATATTTCATAAATTGTGTTATATACATTACAAACTAGTCCAAGAAAAACAGGATTTTAGATCAGTTTGCCTTGAAAATGTTTTAGCGTGCAAGTCTACTGCAGCCCTATTTGGATCTGACGTGGGGGAAAAAAATGCACGTCAAATTTCAAAATGGTGCACTAATTATGGTGAAGTCTTACCCAAGTCACGCGGCATTGCATAGTCCTCATTTTATGAGACATTTGGCTTCTTTTGCTTATAACAAGCATAATGTGTCATCCCGTTTTCTCCCAAATTTCCTTTTATGAAATACGACGTTTTACGTCAACATATACCGACAGACTCTTATTGTCAATGCTGATCTACTTTGCGTTCGGTAAAATATTTGGTGGGCCAAGTGCATCGAAGAGTTATCGAATGAGAAAAAGCAATTCCCTTGCGTGCGCAGAACTTTCGGTGAGAATGCAAGTTAATTCCATATGGGGAGACACCATACCGACCGAGTGCGTCTAATCTTCTTGCGTCTGTCTGAACTCCTGTTAAATCTTTTACTCGCTCGGCGCATAGAAAACATATCTTACTAGGGGGCTGCTTCTTCATGTTAACCTGACATTATAGATGAGGCAAACTTTCATGTAAAGCCAGCCGCATGTTTTTTTCTCATCTTTATTGTATTCAAAAGTCAATATCAATCTTCTCATGCTAACAAGGTTAACGACACGACCCAAGGTGAATGCCAGTCATCTGTCACCCAACCACCCCAGCCCTCTCCCCCACTCCATCCNCCCCCTCCAAAAAAAAATGCCATAAGAACTGATTCAGAATTTAAAACTGTGGAACGTAAATAATGATGATTCCGGAACTGTTTCTGATTTCGCCTCTGAAGTAAATTCGAATGGCCTATGGCGTTTTCCTTGCCTGTGCCAAACTTTGTCGCTGCCTTCAGAGGTCCCCTTCTTGGATGATCTTCACTGTGACAGGCTGGGTCTTGTTATCTCAGTGTGAACTGTGCCTTGTGGCGACCATCATCAACGCAAACGCTAAGCCTCGACTAAAAGTATAAGCTGACTTGGCACTTCACGTCTTTATAAGCCCGTCTAGAGCGCTACATCCACCCATTAGCAGTGACCTCTGGTAAGATGTCACTGTAGCTGTCTGAATGTGGTTTTACTCCCACAGACCCCACCGCGGAGTTACTATCGTCACGCAGACTATGTAGACTCTGAGATCCACTGAAATGCTGAACTTTAATGGCTTGTCAGCCAACTTCCTGGCAAGCCCCATTAAATTTCCTGTAACGCCTGACTTAAGGTGTGCCAAGGCTTTGTTAAGTTAATTAAACACGGCTGTCGCGGTGGTTGTAGGTCGAAGACTTAGAGTTGCATTCAGAGAATTTGATAATGGCGAAGAAAACTGGTTTCAGAACAGCCTGATGCTGAGTCTTGCCCAACAAGATACTGGGGATACTACAGATGGAATTTGATTGGTGGCATGTCCAGATGGACACCTTGATGTCGAGATATTAATGATACGTGCCGATAGTTATTATTCCGTTGATATTATGCCATTAATTTTACAGAAAGAATGTATTAGAGAGTTTACCCTCTTTCCTTACGTTGTCTTTACCCACTATGTAAATCCCCTGGGGCTACTGGCAAAACCATGACCTATAGCCCGATATTTCAGTCTTTCAGATTACGTAAATAGTAAGGCGAGACCAAACTATCGGTCCTTCAGGTTTAAAGGATTAACAGACCTCTGCAAACTCCACGGAGTTTTGTAAGGGAATTATATTTTTTTCGAAATCCCTTAATACTTACCGGAAATCAGGGGCGCGAGAGGGAAATAACTAAGTACTTTCATAGGATATCCCCTTGATGCACTCAGCCATTGCGTAAATATCAAGCCATTGAAATTTGTCTCCAGCATGGATGTGTTCAAGTGATGCATGCCCGGCCTAGTTCTTTAAACAGAGATATTTAGATCTCATTGTTTATGTTGTTGTTGATGGTATTTTTAATAACTCTTTCCTATGTGTTTCTCGTGATACTGCACTCAGCTCAAAAAAAAAAGTATGGACAATAATACTGTTTTATGGGACAAATATTATCAGCATTGTAATTGCCTCTATTGTTGGTAGTATCATCCTTATTGTTGGTTGTTTTTCATCATCATATAGTAACTATGAACATTCACTGTAGTATAAATGGACAAAACAGTTTTCCTGTCTTTTGTGTCTTGTCATATGTGGATTTTATTATGAATTTTTTTTTTTATTTTATGAATGGAAAGTGGCTCTTCATCATAGGTAGCTATGGAAGCCCTATTTTTTTATGCCATGAGTTTTAACGAAAAGAATTTAGGAGGGTCGGTTAAATGGAAAGAGGAAGAGAGAGGGGTAGAGGGGAGGTAGTAGATCAATGGTGAAATTAACTACAGAAAATTGTTACGCCTTGTATGCAAATACTGCAGCTACTGTTATTGTCCTTTATAGATAAGATATGAGTCTCCTGTACAGCGAAAGGCTGTAGGTCACATAAATAAAGACATAGTCTAGTACATTCGACGTGAGCGTGGATGGTGTTAACACAGATTTTACAGAGTCCAAAATATTTTAATAATGTTCAGTGTCAATAATATTTTCTTCAGCCTCCTTTCTGGTGGGAAACTGAAATGAAATTATCTCTTACTATAGTCGTGAGGTTGTAAAGATTCAAGATTCAGGCGTCAAGGTTCAAGGGAGTTTATTAGCTTATGACAATGGATGTAAATATAAACAAAGCAACCCTTATCCCTGGCAGGATTAAAGCCTCTCCCATTTCGCTTTTCACAGACATGTAGATCTCTACATTCTTTGAAGACAAGACATACACTTGGCTATCCTTTTCCAACTGAAATTTGGCTAAATTTATAGGAGATATTTCAAAATCTGGAAAAATAAGCAGGATGATGTCATAGACTATGTGATATTTAGATTTCGCATTTTTTGTCTAAGGAAGGCTAAATGAATCATTAAATTTATGGAGATAGTATAGCCTGACCTAATTAATTGTAATGTCAATATACATGTTTACTACATAGCACGTATAAAGACGTCTTAAATATGTGTATTGGTTTGTATGATATAAACTTTTTACATGCCCTTTAAGCTGGATAAGCCAGACCATTTTTTGCCATTTTTCAGATAGCACACAACTTTGTTAGCACACGATATGATATTCTGTATGTCATAAGCTTCTTTTGTTGTTGTTTTGGTGGGGGTGGTTTGCTCTAATGTTTTGTTGTTGTCGTCATCGTCCTCGTCGTACTTTGTTGTTGTTGTTGTTGTTATTCTTGCTGCTCAGTACTCGTATAATAAAATATTTCATAATTATTTTTGACTGGTTATATGTCCAAATGGTCAAACGGTGTTGTTTTATTAATGATGGATAACAAGTCCGTGATATGAGATCATTTTTAACGATCCTGGTTTCTCGATACTTTACCATGGAAAATCCCTCTTCATACTGTATATTTATAGGCTAATTGCGATGCCTGAGGTTTTGAAAGGGAAACAAATCTAGTAGCCAGTCTCTCAAGACATCTGCCACTACACCCGCCAATTTCTCAAGACATCTGCCATTATATCTGCTAATTTTTCAAGACATCTGCCACTACACCCATTAATTTCTCAAGACATCTGCCACCATACCTATCAATTTCTCTTGACATCTGCCACAGCTATACCCGCCAATTTCTCAAGACATCCGCCACAGCTATACCCGCGAATTTCTCAAGACATTTGCCACTATTACCCATCAATTTTTCAAGACATCTGCCACTATGCCCGCCAATTTTTTTCAAAACATAACACCACTAGCTATGCTAATTTCTCACTCGGAGTTTGTAGACATCTCTTTGTGAGAAGGCGCAATATGATGGCATCGCTGGAGCTCCGCTATTAGATCAGGTTCAAAGCCTTTAGTTAGTATTGCTGCGCAGTTACAACCATTTGGCTCATGATTCCATGTCGCTATAGATAAGCAGTGTCTGGGTTGCCAGGTTAACATCAAACTCGAATCGGTAAGTCCGTTTAAGTATAATTCCAGGTATGTAATGATAAACGAAACAGAAAAAAAGGGTAATGAAAAGATAAATAGTTGAATAAAAACATGTGGGTATGATGGGAAAAGTAGGGTTATTTATGTAAGTTTCAAACTTAGACACTGCTAGACAGAGTAAGAGCATGCAAGAAAATAGTAAAAATTGACTGCTAAAACACTTTCACTTAAAGGAAGACACGCTCATCAAAAATCATTTTCCGTTTTCCAACACTTTTTCTCTCTCAAAATTATCTATGGCACCCACCGAGTCAATTTTGCGAAGAAAGCGCATAGTTCTGTTACCGTGCGCGTATGTAATATGACGCAATTAGGAAAGCTAGAGTTACCGGGTTTGGCCCTTGCGTCCAGAATTATTCCCCCTTCCCGATCAGCAGCGGCTTGTGGCAAAAACGATGACGTCACTTAAGTTCCAGCAGCTAAAGACATCCCTATCTGACAATGTATTATTCAGTTTTTAATTCAGGTTCTGGTCATCCAAATTCAAACGTAAAGTTTGATAGTGTAAGCCAGATAAAGTATTCTGCATTTTTATTGCCTCAGCATGATTTTGTTTGACATATCTGCTGTTCACAGAGGAATTAAAATATTCATACCAACATGTTACCACTTATCCGCAGAGCACTGGCTAGACAGCTTGGTCATGTGGCTAGAACGTATTTGACGTAAGCTTATGTCCGCCACGCGCGCAGTGGGTGTAACAATTCGGACTCTGGATAATGTAACCCTGTGGGTTGTCTGGGACCGGCAGAGGCGTTATATCATTATGACAGAAGCCTGAACGACTGTTTCATTTGAATAATAGGGTATCGTATGACTTGATATGGTCTGTAAGACGATGCAACTTTCCTTTAAATTCTCAACAACTAAAGACAGTCAGAATAATTATGTGAACTACCCTTTAAAAAAAAAACATAAAGTTCACTTGGTGAAAATGGGTTCTGTCTGAAGCTGAGACTGTTTTGTACTGAAGAGGAGGTGAAAAAGAACATCTTGAAAAAAAAAGTGTATAATCCGATTAAAAGATGTGAAAAATTCATAATATCCTTGTAGCTCTCTCGAGAACCAGTGTGGAATTCTTTTTTAAAGGGCATGCGCTTAACAGTACTGTAAACAGTCTTGGGCATGGGTTAGTCTGAATCTTTTTATAGTCTGCAGTGCCGAGGGCGGCTTGGGGCCTTCTTTCGTAACATGGATATTACAGTCAAATTAGTCTAGTGCAAAATCGATCTAAAGAGTGTTACACTGTCAGGGGTCCTTAGAATTAAGTCTGGTTTGGTTTTGCCACAGTTTTGTGAAGAAACTACAAGAAAATAAAATTTAAAAAATTGCCATTACACTTTCGAAGATATTTGATGAAACTATGACTGTATTCTCTGGGATTCACACCGTTGCTCCTGGTTGAGCCTTGAGGTATGGGACACTTTGCAATTATAAGGAACCTCAATATTATGTATTCATTCAATAAGTATGCCTTGTTATTAAGTATTCATTTCTCATACACAAATTCATTACTATTCTAGTCCTTCATTCTTTAGGTAGACCTCGATATTAAGCATACCTCAGCAATATATGGACTGTACTTTTTCTATGCACCAAGGCATTCTTTATAGAGAGATTCTGCTGTATACCTACATATACTGGGGTGAAGGGGAGGCACAAGAAACTGAAAACAAGACGCTATATAAAAAGCACGTGTATGTTAAGACTGGTAAACCCTTTAGATTGGCGGCTGATAGGAGAAGGGTTGCTCCATAGATCTTGACGGGTAATTTGTTTTACGTCAAGAAATATTCATACAGTCATTATCTCTGATACTATCAAGTCAGTGATCATTGCTGTCACTTCCTTTCTCATTGTGTATATATGTATGTATGTATGTAGGTATGTATGTATGTATGTGTTTATGTGTATGTGTGGGTGGGTGTATATGTGTGTAGGTAGGTAGGTAGGTAGGTAGGTAGGTAGATAGGTAGGTTGGTAGGTAAGTAGGTAGGTAGGTAGGTAGGTAAGTAAATAGGTATTGTCTGTGTGTGTTCATGTGAGAGAGAGAGAGAGAGAATGAGTGTTTGTGTAGGTAGGTAGATAGGTAGATGTCATGTGTATGTCTGTGTGTGTGTGTGTGTATGTGTGTCTGTGTGTGTGTGTGTGTGCGCGCGCGCGCGTGCGTGCGTGATTGTGCGTGTGTATTGTGTGTGTTTGTGCGCGCGTGCGTGACTGTGCTTGTGTATGTGTCTAAATGAGAGAGAGAGAAAGAGTGTGTGTGTGTGTGTGTGTGTGTGTGTGTGTGTGTGTGTGTGTGTGTGTGTGTGTGTGTGTGTGTGTGTNTGTGTGTGTGTGTGTGTGTGTGTGTGTGCACGCGGGCATATGGATGGATATGTATTGCATTTTGTGTCAACTTATCATGATTTTTTTTTTTTTAATGCCGTTGTCTTTTGGGAAATGTTTGAAGTGAGGCAAATATTAACACAAAGAGCTACCAGATCGTGGTCCATCACGTTAATGCCAACGAGCATTGTCTTGATGCTTGCTGAACATAACGGAGGTTCTTTCGTAGTGCTTTGGACGAGAGAAATGACGGATTAGACTAGGTGGAATTGGGGTTTTAGCATGGGAATTGGAAGCCAAAGATGATATAGTGTTACAGTAAAAAAAACAACAGCGTGTGGGCAGGTAAAAAGATAAATGTTTGGCGCCATTGAGACACAAACGCTCAAGGGAAATAGTGCGTCAGGATTTCCAAGATTTAAAGTTCACTGCACTTGTATATTATACGCCTTGCGCCGAACTTCATAAATGAAATCTTATCGTACTGAAGGGAGCAAAAGAACTTAAGGGGAGGGGGAGAGGGGAGAGGGGGGTTTCTACTAATTGTTTATCAAAGTTGATCCTCAGGCAGCTAAATCACATTATCATCCGGTTAAGATTTCAGAGCAAAAATGGAACTGCTGATCATACACATCGCGCATCTTCACCCTAGGAAATGACTGATATAATGTGGCTTCACTCTAGCCTGACAAGATATCTCTGTTATATAATACTGCGATATTAACACATTCGTTTTAACACATCTTTTCATTACGCAAGGTTCTATTCATTCATAGTTCGTATATCCGTGCCTATGCAGAACATAGCAAAACATCATTTCGCTAATCATATGATTCCTTTTGGGTTTTTTTTTCGTTAGAGTTGCGCGTAAACATAGTCAATTAGCATATAGATAACTTATGTTCAAGAATTTTATAACAGTTCGCTGCGCAATATGAAATATATCTCCGTACAAGATAGAGGGAGAAAGAAGCCTGCAAAAAAAATCTTGATAAAATGATTTTTTCCTTCTTCTTTATTATTGTCATTACGTTTTATTTACTGTGTTAACTAAAGTGACGAAAAGCTTTGATTCTGTAGATATGTTGTCCTTTATTGGTCTCATGTTAATGTCAGCTTTCATGTTAATGTTACAATAATATTTTATGTACCATGTCATTTCTCATGTTCTCATGTTACATGTCATCTTTTGTGTTAATGTTATACTAATATTTCATGTTACATGTCATCTATTGTGGTAATGTTATAATAATATATCATGTTACATGTCATTTATCATCTTAATTTCTATCATGATAATATTTCATGTTATATGTCATCTATCATGTTAACATTATACAAGTATCTCATGTTAAATTAATATCGTATGTTACATGTCATCGATCATGTTAATATTACATTACTATCTCATGTTGCATGCCATCTATCATGTGATGTCATAATTGTAGCATCTGTCAAGTCAGTGTTACACTAATATCAAATGTCACATGTCATCTGTCATGTAAATATTACATTAATACCACATTTATAACAACAGAGCCAAAAGAGAACTCTTACGCAGATACTGTCCTTTCCAGGATGTTAATATGTAAAAACAAGGCGCGCAACTCACCACCATAATGGCATTGGAATTTCTATTTAAAATTGCATACAAAGTTATGAATGGTGCACTTTTACCCATTAAGGGCGATGATCTTAAAGCAAGTGTTATTTGAGATGCCATTATCTGTTTGACACTATATTTCATCTATGTTTCTTAGAAATTTTTATATTTGGTCATACATGAGGTGTCATGATAGTTCCTCATAATTCTGTGTCAAGTCAGAAAATCAAGACAAGCCCATGTATAAATATGCATAAAGAGACATTCGTGAAATATGATGTCGTAAATAAGAGTTTCACTAACTCTTACCATGGAAAAATGCGCCATTCAGAACTTGGGTGTGCAATTATTATGCATTAAATTTCCAGTGCACTTATGGTGATGAGCTGTGATTATGTTTTCTGCATTGGAACCTCTCGAAAAGTATATCGGGTGAGTCTCCCAAGAAAGTTGACCTAATTTCAGAGTTTAATAGCTTCTTACATTCAAATCTTAAGCAATTGAAATCTGGCACACTTTAGCAGATGGATATTGTGTGCGAAGCTGCATATTTCATACATGTAAATTCAAGTGCTATGGTTATTTCACGGCTAAAAGTTTTGTTTTTTTCTTTAAAGTCTAACAAATGCATGCCTTGTATGAATCAACCATTTTGGTCCAGACGTTTCAGGTTTGATATGTGTTTAAATTTATTTGCTGCAACCAAAATATAGCATCTTGTAACAATTATGGATCATACCTGTGTATTAAAGTGGGTACAGTTTCATCCCAATTTCTTTTGAACAACTTAAGTTCTTAAACTTTAAATTAAGTTTTGGGTTCTTTTGTTGTTGTTTTTTTTGTGTGGGGGAGGAAAACGGGTAACCCGGTACATTATTGTCTTTAATGGAGAGGGCTCGACAGAGTCTTTACCCATTATACGGAACATCTTCGAGAGAGACAAAAGCTACGTCTTTCTCTCCTGAGTGGTGAATTTATGATGTCATGCTTTCACTCTAAAAAGTGTCTTAAAGAAATGTGCTTCTGTTTCAACCATTATGATGTAGATACCGCCCTCGTCGCTCTGCCCTATATTATGTCCCTTAGTGAGAGAAGCAACAAATACATTCAAATTCGCGATTTCGTAGAGCGGGGTAGGAGTGACGGTGGAAAGCAGGTGATGGAGAGGATAGGGCTTGTAGCATCAGTCGCCTGTTGATATTATATATATATATTCTGGACAGCATAGTTATTTTGGGTGTTTTGGAGCAGCCCTTTATTATACATTCCTATTAGGATCTGAACCTGAGAGTACAATGGGATGGAATGCGAAAATAACCTAACGATTATGTTGGTTGTCTGCTCATAAATATTTCAGTTTATCGGTGAAGGGTGCACGCTGTGTTATTATACCCAGCGAAGAGGACCCAACTTTGGGACCTGACCGTCCTTGGCGGCGGGCGGCCATACTGTTTCTGAATATCGATACTTTCGATATATTTTTATGTGGTGCACAATAATCATTCAAATTCCCTCTGGAAATTCCTGTAAGTTCGTTGGCCTCAACCAACATCCCAACGCACAGGTCAGAACTGTCAACTTGTCCACGTATATTCATCTGCCTGAAATTAGAACTATGTTTTACATTTTTGTTTTTACTGTATTGTTAGCTTCAAAGTATGATTCTACAAGAACTAAAAAAAAGCAATGAGATGCATTGTATTGAACTGAATCAATACTCGACAATATCAATTTCAATAACAAATCTCAAGTTTTGGAAGATTCGATGCCATTTAGATAATTTCAATGTAAGCTTGTTTTGAATTGTGTCGATAGGGATCGAAATGCCTTCTTATTACTGAATATTGGAATCGAAAGGGAATTGATATTTTCTATACCTAGAGCATAGAGACTGAGTATCGATATACTTATAAATTCAGGTTTGGGCCCATCACTAGTTTCCGATGAAAGATGCAGAAAGGCCGCGGCTGACCCGCGGTCAACGATCTCGCCTCATCACTTTCCTGTGAGGCCAGTGTTCTGTTACATCAACACGCTGTCTTCAGGATTACATCAGCGCTAATCAGGTCATGGCAATATCTGTCAGGCAAAGGACGTATCCAGATTGCGTCAGGCGGATTGTAGTTTGCGCTTAGAGATTGCACCACTCATTTTTTCTTTAACGGATTTTGCCCCCACTATTGTGTAGATTGAGCCCGTATGCAGCATGAAGCTGGGTTTTTTGCTAGGGTTTACCGTAATTTTTTTTTCTGGTTCGTGGAGTTTGAGAAGTAATGCAATATTGTTATCTTTTTTTTTTTTTATGATAACAATGTATCCATGATAAATATTAGTTTTCTTCAATTTGTTGTTTTGTATATGATACTGTAATCTGATAAATTTGCTGTTACCGCAAAATTGAGGATATTTAAGATATCGTGTGGAAATTTGATACATCAAAGCAACAGCTGTCTAAAAAGATAAGAAGTCTGCATGATAATAGTCTCAGCAGGTCTCAGCCGTTGATCATCATGAAGTAGTAACATGAGAAAATTTGGTGAACGGAAGAGATATGCAAAGCTTGGCATTTCTCACAATTATGGTTAACCGTCTCAAAGTTTTTCATCAAAAAGTGAATGCTATTTTTTTGGCGCAGTCCACATAGGTATTCCCTACCCCGTTTTTGGCGCATTCTACATAGGTACCCCCCAACCCCAAGCCCATCCCACCTCTTCTCCCTGTTGGAGCAGTCTACAAACATCGCAGAACTATAATAAAAGGAGGGGGCCAGGGGGTGCCTAGAGGAAGTGTGTTTACTTGTGTTCATGTTTACAGAGAAACAGAGTTCTTAGTATAAATCTATTCTCTGACATTTAAAGCCTGCCACGAATTTTTTTCACAAACAGTAAAATCCAGAAGCCGTTCAGACTTTTCTCCTCTTGAATCCTGATTATTTTTATGTGTAATTTTTATATTCTCAATATTGAAACATGAATTTAAATATTGTTGTCGTTGTTGTTGTTGTTGTTGTTGTTGTTGTTGTTGTTGTTGTTGTTGTTGTTGTTGCTGTTGTCCATACTGCTGTTGTTACCTAAATAAGATGATGAGAAAATTCAAGAAATAAATCTTCTTAATACAGGCCTTGGAGTTTTTGATAGTTCTCACTTTTTGTCCCTTCGTTTTTCTTTCTCCTGAACGGGGTTTCCTTCTTCCATCTGAAAATTCGGTTTCTTTCTTAATTCCTCTTTTCCTTTCTGTTCTTTCTTTGCTTCCATTCCATATTTACATTATCGTTTTATGGTACCATAGATCTTCAGCCCACAAGATAATTATTGGCGAAAGTTCAGTTGTTGTTTTTATTTTATATTAAGGATGACAGCTGTCTATGATATGTTTCAATAAGAGGCTTTCTCCCATTATAGTGTGATGTTCAGTGCCATGAATAGAGACAGCTGACCTCTATCCTAACCGCAACTCCAAATTAGCCTTCATCTTTACATAAAACTGATGTCAGAAAATGTGGAGTCGACTTGGACAATTCTAGCAAAGCTTACTTCGGTTTAAGAAAAATAGTATTTAGATGAGCCATTAAATATCGCTTCCGAACGTAAAAGAAGATGTATCAGCCAAAAAAAAAAAAAAAAGCCAATTANATCAGCCAATCAAATTCGAACGACAATGGACAATTTGAAAGCGAAAGCAATCAGTACTGGAGTTGTGGCTTGCGGTGCCCGGATGACCGTACATATATGATAACTGAGAATGGTCAATGGGATTGTTATTGGCGGGGTGTTGTGTAAGAACATATCGACAGTCTTCGCCAGGCTGACTATACGTCATAAACAAACGTGGCCTGGCCTACGCGAAGACCGACGATATGTGAGGTGGGTGGGAATTTCCGTCCCAACTTCTCGTGGAGTTATCTAATAACAGAAATTATGTGACGAAGGACGGATCCGTAGACTAATTTGCTTACAGCACATACCGGAAAGTCGTAAAATTATCATGATGATTTCATAAGAATGACAAGCTGTCATCAGTTTGAAGAAAGACAGCACGTAGTCCATGTTCACGAAGGGACATTTATCTTGACATACATAGATCTTACTTGACTGCTCAGAGCTCAACGACATCAGAGCTCAACTTCTCCCAGATCTTTCTGATCTCTTCAACACCTATGCCGTTGCACCGCTAACTGAAGGCCTCCTGCAATTCCTTTAACATGGCATTGCACCGAAGAGCTAAAGTCCAGTCCCTTCTGTTTCGATGACAACAACATCTTGACAATGAAATTTCTCTTTCTCTGTTGTGTGATTTGTCCAAGGACTTAACAAAATTTTCTTAGCGAGAACGAGCAAAAAATAAAGCATTCTTTCAACTGGTGAAGGATGCATCAAATCTCCACCTACGAGTAAGTAGATGTATGATTCATATAAGCCTGGGAATAAGCAGTGTTTCCAGAAAACGTCAATACCGAGAAAATACATTTCAATATTTCTTTTGAGATACATTTCTAATCTAGACTCGCCAGTGCGAGCAATCTCAGACAAACACCGGTGGCTTGTAAATCGACCTTCACTTCAAAGCCCTGTGTGTCTTATCTTACATGCCTTGCCTTGCACCAGCAATAGAAGGCACCAGAGCGACAACACCTTATTACAAGGATTCATGTTACTGGAAGGAGCAGGAGCCATATGCACATGGAACGCGATCCTTTCTGCCAATTAGTGTGCGCAAATTCGGTGGTGTGTTAGCTTCTCGAGGTTCTTTACGAAATTTGCCAGATTTCCGGGGTTCGACCTTTGCTCTTTACCATCAGTATAATATACGCCCTTAATTCATGCAAAAATCTAAATTTGAACAGAAAGCATATTTAGGATGCCTGACTCTGGCACCGTGTAGATCTGAGTGTTTTACTTCCGTCATGCGCAGTGGTACAGGACATTACCGCCTCCAGAGCTTGGTTTAGTGTTATGGACAAGAAAACAAAGGAGACACCGCACATCAGAGAATTCTTAGACAGTGATAATGTCTAGAGTCTAGGGACTGTCCCGAGATCGCTTACCAGGCCGGAGTTTCCTGATGTATTGGCTATGAAATTTGCCGGAGTCTCGAGGTCAAGAAGAATGCAGTGCAGTGTCGAAAATCGTTGTTGTATAGACAGATGGCTGTTTGCAATAGAGCTGTCTGTCACTGACATCAACATCTATCTATCTATCTATCTATCTATCTATCTATCTATCTATCTATCTATCTATCTATATTTGTATCTGTCTGTCTGTCTGTCTGTCTGTCTGTCTGTCTGTCTGTCTGTCTGGTTTCTGCGCGCTTTCCCTGTCACTCTCGATTTCTTTATAGTAATCTCTTTCTTCTCTTCTCTTCTCTTCTCTTCTCTTCTCTTCTCTTCTCTTCTCTTCGTTCTTTCTCTCTCTCTGTCTCCACATATATATATTATTATATTGACACGCAAACACACAAAGCAAAAAATAATCACAGTTTGTGCACGTAGACAGATCTAGATCAAGAACAATTACCAAGAGATATTTGAAAAACACCAATATGGCGGCAGACGCCATTATTCTGATTCAGTCTCATCTCTATATGAAAACGCCACACGAAATGAAGCGAGCCATAATTATATGGAACACAATGAGGAGAAGAACGATGGTAAACCCAATATCACCAGGGCTGAGCATTTTCGAATCCGACAGTATTCGATTTGGAATTCGAAAGCGGGAGGGATATAATGTTTAGAAATTGTGTGTGTATTCCGACGTATAACAGGTTGTACAATTGGAGGGAGACCCAGATTTTAAATGACATATAGATTTTTTTGGAAACCGAACTTTTTTTAAATTTTCCTATTGTATTTGTGAACCAAAGAATTCGTATCCAGACGAAGTTTAGGATTCGAATCCGGATTCGGATTCAAGGTGAGAAGATTCGATGGATTCGAACCCTGCTTCTTGTTATTCCATTACACGTGGAGACTTGTAATAAGTCCAGTCAGACTGTACTGTTTTTGTGCTGATTGTAATCTACTTTACCTTTCTGTTGACGTTGAAAATAATGTCGATGCTCAGAAGTCAGACTTGCATGGAACCAAGCTAAAAAATGTTTCTCGCCAAAGAAATTTTTCGGAGAACTTCATGACTCCAAAGCTTTAGGTGATACTTCCCCGNATGGGTCCGTTCCTATGTAATGAACCGTATGCCTCGTTCTCAGTGCGCACACTGTAAGCGTCAGCCGCAGTAAACAGACAAGTTACTCTAATGGAAAATGACGTCCCAGGAGCCAAACTGCCGTATAGTGTCGTCCAAGATAGGGATCATGTTTGTCTTGCTTTCGCAAAGAGTCCAAATACAAAGACAACCCAGAAGAAATGATCATACACAATACAGTAAGCATCCACAAGATAGAAAACCGCGTTTCCTTAAAGCAAACATGTAAGTGGCATTCTATAGAGATGAAAAATAAACCAACAAACGCATAATGTGGAAACAAACTGCAGAACAAGCACACACCTTCTTGTACGTCTTCGTTAAAGAATTCGCATAATACATTTACTGGCACATCACAAAGTTTTATTAGCAAAGAGAAAACACCGAAGAAGACAAAGTACGAGTCTGGAAGTATTAGTGGAGTGCATCTCAACCGTAAGGCCCCGCACAGAGAGGCCACCGAATATGTTTCGGCGTATCGGTGACATACTCACTCTGCGCCGATCTTTGCGAGGGTAGAACGACACATATTTTCAGCACACTTCTCAATTAGGTATTTTCAGCTCCATCACGTGACCTAGGAAATCTTGCTCACACGTTGGTTTGTTTACATGCTCTGCTTATGTATGATTACTCGTCATTTATCAAAATAGCCTAGCAATCCCTAGATCACGTGGTGTAACTGACCCGTCTGAAAATACCTCATTGAAAAAGTCCTCAGTCCAGCCCTATGACGTCACACATCCGGTGATGGCTCACTGACGGGGCACTCCGAGCAGCGGCTGTCGGTGAGTAGGAATCAAAATTTCATTCCTATAAAATAAGCTGCCACCGATCCCGCAGATCGGCGCAGAGAGTAGGTCGTGTGTCTGTGTGGTTGTAGAAAGTGTATAGATTGATTCTTATAGCTTACGGCGCATAGTGGTTAGGTGACATAAATCGGCCGCCTTTATGTTCTCCCACCAAGGGAACAGGAGAGTTGATTGACGGTTTCGTGAGCTCGTTGGACCAAGTGCTTGAAGAAGAACAACAGGATACCCAAAGCAGGTTAAGAGAACAGGAGCCACCGATTCAACGCCTCTAGATAAACAATACAGACAAAATCAAATAGCAATGAAAAAAAGTAACTAAAAAGGGGAACCTCCGTAGAAAATGTGTATGACAAATTTTAAAATGGAATCATAAATACTAATTACCAAAATGATAATAGTAAATATGTAATTAATACCTCAGGGATCAGAAATAATCCATCAGAAGAGAGAAAATAATTCTTCTTTAAGAAACTTCAGTGTAAACATGTTAAAGCAGACACAGGGTGGAAAACAAACAATATGGTGATTTCAAAAGATAGCTGAACTGTCCTTTAGAGCAAAGTATTACTGATCTTAGTGATACCCTATTATTCGAATGAGACAATGCACTGTGCGAGGCAAAAAGAACGTATAATCAGGGGATTAAATACGGCAGACGGGGACCAATGGATATGAATGAAATAGATATTGTGTGAGGGAAAAGAAACAAAAGTAAAGAAGTATATACATTCTTAGGCCGTCTATATAAGTCAAACAGAGACTAGAGATTTACTGAGAAACTTATGGAACATAGGATTACCATTGCACTGATTGCAGACAGTGAAAAATGTCACGCTATGAAACTGGAGCTCCCGGTATAACAGTGAAAAAGAATTAAGAAAAAGAAACAGAAAGGAGAGGGGGTATGAAATATGAATGTGGCAAATTAGTAAAATGAACATTAATAATTTTATGAAGATGTCGGCAATAATTATGTTAGGGAAACTGAAAAATAAGCATTGACAATTTTACAGCTTAGTCAAAATCCGATTGGAGACAATCATAATAACGGACGTGAAAAGAATAAAATAGAGACAAGTAGAGACTATAAAGACAAGGGAGCAATAGGTCAAGAGGAGCACACTGCAAGTCCAGAAAAGCACGTAAAATNCCCCCCCCCCCCCAAAAAAAAAAAGTATACAGATTATATAAATGAAGTACTGAAGGAACAATCGAACCTTCATGAGAAATTGTTCAAAAGCGAAGGCCGAAACACTAATGAATGGAGAACAAAGGTAAAAATGTTAAAAATCCGTTACAGAAGAAGAGATTCGAAGATAGATAACTGTTTTTGTTTTTTTTTAAATTAACAAATCTCCAGAAAGCGATAGAATCCTATATGAATTTTATCTGGTATCTTGGGAAATTATTGGAAGAGCGTTAAAGATACTGTCTATCGGAATTTTCAATACTAGAAAACAAAGAAACTCAAAACTATGGATTAGTAACTTCACTGTATAAAAGGGGGAAAGAGAAGATATAAAAAAAAGCTGGGGGCCGATTACTGTTCTGGATCGAGGCTTGCAAGCTGTGGACAAAATATAATCGCGAGAAATACTGCCAGACAAAATACGTCCGGAGCTAGAGAGATTCGTCTACGACAAAGGTATCCTCGAAACAGTAGAACTTTTACAAGATAGTAGCAATCATAGCAATGAAAATGTCAGGAAAGGGGCAATAATCTTCTTGGATCGGTCTAAAGCATTTGACAGCGTGGAGCAGGAATAGGTCAATACATGTATAAAAAATTTCTCTCTGATCCAAACATACTAAAAATGGATTGATATGCTATTTGAGGAATCAAAAAGCAGCATCATAACAAACGGATTTGTCTCTCGAAAATATCCTTTAAGCCGATCTGTGAGACAACGATGTCGTATCGTCCCTTTTCTATATATCATGCAGGCGATTCCTTTGACAGCGTTCATCATAAAGTCAACAAACATAAATGGAATAAAACCACTCCGGACTGGAAATATCAACAACGAAGATCGCAGCCGTACCAAAGCAACCAAAGGGCCGTCCAAGAATATCTGAATATACAAAATATTCCAACAAAGCCTCAAGGACAAAAATCAATCTTGGGAAAAGCCAAAGGCTTAAAACTGGGACCATCGGGAAGGAAGAAAGAAATCGAAGACACAATCAACTCGGAATGTGCAAAAAATGAAAGAGCTGAATATACAAAAGTAAAAGTGATGGGTATTGTACACGTACACTATATACGAGATGAAAACGTGGAAATCTGTGACGGAAGAAAAAAACTAAGAAAACATGTCAGTCCTTGAAACAAATAAATGTTACTGTTACGGAATGACTAAACGCACACCACCGACCTTGCCCCCTCGAAAGATAGTAATAGTTTTTTTACAAACTAATTTCGGCGAGTTGTAAAAACACACCGTCTAGGATCGTGAAAGCGAAATTTCGCTCACCCCTATATAAAGTAAGACCAAATAGACGTTCGTCAACAGATCCGCAGATGTAACCTAGCACTTTAGCAGAACAGTTATATAATTATGTCTTGCCAGTATAACTAGTAGTTAGCGGATCTCATCACCATTACCACCACCACCATGCACCTCTGCATTCCACCCTACTTTCGCCTAGTGACGGCATCACGCTGTTCTGGCCACCTTGGGCACAGCTAGTGCACGAGAGACCCCTAGCAGGCAGTGAATGATCCCAGTCCATACACCCTTGGACTACCAGGCTCAGGCTAGCACTATACCAGCCAGGGCCGTAGGACGCCTGCCACAATATCGGCGGAGCCGCAGGAGTATCCTAACCTGCATATCCTCTACGCTTTATGAATAACGATTACCTCATATTCAGGGGAAACCCAGAGACTGTCATAATAATATAGTCAAGATACTGTAACACAAAATCGTACTAGATCGCCTTATTCAGAAGACTGACACAGAAGTCTGCTATTATATCCATAAGCGCGATAATTAGAATTCATAATCACAGTTAACCTGTATCCCTATATATCCTTATTGTTACTACTGTATTGTGCAATGTATGTATGTGATCTCTGTCATGTAATAAGTTAATATATGTATTGAATTTAAATCCTACCAGTGTTGCTTCCGTTATTCGTCCTTGCTAGTATCTTTAC
This sequence comes from Ellobium chinense, assembly GCA_033807755.1. Taxonomy (NCBI): domain Eukaryota; kingdom Metazoa; phylum Mollusca; class Gastropoda; order Ellobiida; family Ellobiidae; genus Ellobium; species Ellobium chinense. Next base: position 210,474 of record JAWQUT010000738.1, read on the forward strand.
AATCTATCAATACTTAGTTAGTCTCCCTTACCTATTGCTACTCTCGTCTAAATCTGTCTTGATCTACTATCGTACAAAACCTATCCTTCTTCGGCAACCGGGTTAAATGTCATGAATGAAAAAGAGGACGACAAAAATATTCTGCAAGAAACAAAATGGAACAATCTGTGAACTGGAAAGATAATTTGGTAGCAAAAGAAATGTGCAAGTGAGATCAGATGTATGGTGTCCTCGACATGGCAGGTAGAGGTCGATGACATAAAAGCAAAAGCTAGACTGAATTTACATCAAGAGAAGAGAAGAGAAGAGAAGAGAAGAGAAGAGAAGAGAAGAGAAGAGAAGAGAAGAAGAAGAGAAGAGAAGAGAAGAGAAGAGAAGAGAAGAGAAGAGAAGAGAGGACAGGGGAGGAGAGGAGAGGAGAGGATAGTTTTTCGGAAAGAAAAAAAAAGAGAACAAAAAACGTAAAAGAACAGAAGAAGGCTTAAAAGAAGACTTTGAACACAACTATGTTTTGGGTTTTTTTTTAATAATGGGCGTTTTTTTCTTGCCACGGACATAAAGCTACTTGATTCACAGTAGACTCTTACAAGGTTTTATTCGACCTCGAAAGTGATATCTTCCGAGCCACGTCCGGAAACAGAAGCGGTTGAACGGTTGACAGAAAAACTGGTGGGTGTGTGACGTTGTACGGCTTTTGGCAAAAAAAATCAGCTCGAATAGGATAAACAGACAAATCTTCAAAGCATTGAATGAGCTTAAATTTCTGAGCCGCACCCTTGATATTTCTCAAAAGTTGTCATACGTGAGATTCTCAAGTTCGTTAACTTTTTAACTTATGGGATCAGTTTCGAAATTCTAGCACAAATGATGTCCAGATGGAGTACGTAGGCTTTCGATTTCACGAAGCTTTGGGGGTTGTTCCGAATGAGACTCATACCTGCTGCTCCTGTCTCGATAGACATGAGGGTTAGGGCTAAGGTTAGCGGTGGAGTTTGGATAGTATTAGTAGGCATGAAGGGTTGTAAGCTCATTCGAGATCCCTTCCAAGGCTTTTTGTATATGCATTTGTGGGTTATTATTTCAGGGATCAGCTCAGGAATTAATTCGGTGTTCAAATCGAGCTCGTTAGATGTTCGACTTTGTGAGAAATTCGAGTTCATGAAGTTTTCAACTTTTGGGGATCAGCTCGAGTTAGTGAGATGTACAAATTCGTGAGGTTTCTTGGCTTCAGAGATATAGAGACAGAAACACACAGAGAGAAAGAGAGAGAGAGAGAGAATGTATGTGAGAAAGACAGAACGACTATCAATAATTTTCCTAAGAAATTTTCGTCTCAATTGCGTACATATCGTAATAATCATGGTATTGATATGGAGGAGGGGGGGTGTAAATTATACATCGCAGACACTCGCTTTTTATAGAGCGGTCACAAATCTGATCAAGGAAATGTCAGTAAACAAGAAATAAGTAAGCCAACTCCATACATAGATTATGCGTCTAATGAAAAGCTTATAGATGTAATAGGGATTCCCATTTTACGAGTTTGTAACCATTCAGAGCGAAGTCCTCAAAAATGCGAGGCCTGTAGCATATGGTAGTCTTTTTAAAAGGTTAATCTGTTCTGGTTGGAATTTGTAAGGTGTTAGAGTTTTAGGATATCAGTTCAGAAATCCCTACATTCTTAAATCTGGTAGCGAGAGGTTCCCCAGGTCCTGACACCCGCTGGCTGAGTAACCCTGCAATACCGGTGTAAAGGAATAGAATTACCCCCGGTATGAAGTTACCCCCCGGTAATTTGATACCGGTATAAGATTACC
>JAWQUT010000738.1:227461-239281 GCA_033807755.1 Ellobium chinense
GGGGGGGGGGGGGGGGGGGGGGGGGGGTCAGAGGGTACACATGAACAGGTGACCGGCACCATTAGCGTCTACACCTTGAAGGTTACACATGCGCATTACTACTGATAATTATCACCGAAGTTGGAGTTACTTTAAAGTGTGATAAATTTTTATAATTATTTTTTTCTCCCTCCCCGGGGGCCTAGTGATCTTAGCTGTGGTCTGTTCTAATGCATCTCTCACTTCTCTGGCCAGTTTAGGTTAATTTACAGCAGCATTCCACGTCCTTCATAAAATGTAAAAGGTTCTAATGTTTGTATGTATCACGCTTAACTAACAATGTTTGTCCTCCACTGAAAAGTACGAAACATAAAAACAACACTACGTTCACTGCGTATAGCCTGAGCCTCCAACTCGTGACCTACTTTTCGCGGTTACCCGGCCTCATAAAGTTATTAGTGAATATAATGGAACAGTTCTATAATAACTTCTTCTGGTGACATTTGAATCCTTGGAGTGAGTGTCTGTGTGTTTGAGTGCGCGCGCGTCTGTAGTGTACGTGTGTTGGGTGGAATGGGATGGGAGTGATGGAGCGGATGAAATGTGGAAGATGGGCAAATCAGATGGAGAATGTATTACTTAGGGAGAAATGTGAGCAAATTAAATATGTATTCTGAGTGGAAAGTTGAACTGAGTGACAGACCAGAGAAACGGAGCGATAGAGTGAGGGTGTACGATTTTTGTATTATCTTATTACTTGTATTATTATTATTATTATTATTATTATTATTGTATTGCATTGTACCTTACTTTGTTTTGTAAATATGTTGGAACTGGCCGCAGTGCCTACAATAAACGACTGAACTGAACTGAACCTGTCAATCTGACCGCCTAGGCTTCGGTGCATTGAGGGTATATACTTTAGCCTCAAATAGTTTCAGCATGCATCGCTCTATCAAATCTAAGTCAAAGTTGTCCAGGCGTGGCTTGCGACCTCTTTGACTGGGTCTGTCCTTCCTATGAACTGACAGATCCTTCTGCCAGCGTCTAAGCGTGGTGTTTGTAACGCCTGTGCAGGCACTGGTGCGTGTCAAAGGATATTTTAATGCTATTTCAAGGCTATTTTTCATAGCCTCACGTTTGTGATAGTTTAGTACCTTGAGCGCTATTTCTTTGACTCCTAGATCATACTGTCGAGGCACAACGTTAAAAATATATTAAGCTTTTAATAGTTGTGAGTCTGCTTTTTTAATATTTGTGTAGACCAGCATTTTGTTTGCATCAGAATGCTTGGCATGTTCATTACGCAGAACAAAAACTGGGGTGTGCACAATGATGCACAATCGGGAGTCCAAAAAATCTGCGCCAAAATCAGTGTGTGTATTATTGTATGTGTAAACAGGGGAGGGGGTGAAATGCATCGAGATGGAGCCATCAAACTGTACACTCTTTTTGATAAAATATGACGAAGGGAAGGGGTGGGGACAGTAAGAAGTCAGAGGTAGCGAAGAAACTTTCTATTAGTTGCTGATGACTGTTGTATTTTATTTAATGTCAATTCTGGTCGTGGACGTAGTAGTTTGTCCTTTTTAACGGATGCGGTCGGCGATAAAAACAGCAACGAATTAGGACAAAATGTTTTGTCTCAATTGCGGAACACAGAACGTGAGACTGCTAAAACACAGAACATTGCATTGCCTGAAATATTTGGACTTGCTCTTATGTGGAGCTGATGTCAACAGAAGACAACTGTGAAAACTGTAAAACTTCTGTATTTTAAACAATCGAGTGTCTTGGGTTTTTTATATACTTTAATGAAGAAAACTTTCTTATCTGTAACTGTATAAAGATGAAAAAATATGTTTCTATCAAGACAAGTTTTAACAGGAGGCTATGCAAAATTTGGCGAAGACTGATCCAAACAAATCAAAGATATTCGCGAAAATCCGAGAAGGTATATTGTTGGACGCACTATAGTAGCCTTTGTTCTAGGTCAGTAATCTATTCTTATCTATAGCTATATTTATAAAGATGGAAGGCTCCCTCTCTCTATTCCTCCGTTGGTGTGGATCGTAGAAGAACCAGATTTTCAGGACTAGCTGTTGACGTTCATGCTTGTATGTGACGGGTAAAATTGCGCGCGCACACACACGCACGCACGCACGCACGCACGCACACACACACACACACACACACACACACANACACGCGCGCGCGCGCACACTTACTCACATACAAACACACATACACACACAAACAAACATATACATACACTCTCTCACACACACACACACACACACACACACACACACACACACACACACAAACAAACACACACACACACACACACACACACACACACACACAAAAGACACTTTTCTTATTTTCTCGACTTTTAATTATTCGGGATGGGGGAATTCCGATCGCTTTCTGCAATTCAAGTAAGGCTTAGTTGTTAATCGCCTCAAGCGTGTGGTCTCTGTCTCTCGTTTGGTAAGATAATGGGATTGGTAGACAGTCTATGCCCTCTCAGCCATTTGGTCTCATACAGAGAATGGGGAATTTCTCTAGTAATTTATGATTATCCGGAGTCGACTGTATTAAGTTACGAATGAAGAAATTCTCCGAATGTGGACAACAATCGAAACTGTTTATTATCAGCAAAGAGTCGATACAAAACGATCCAAAAGAACATACAACATTTCGAAGAGATCCATTGATAAAAAGTTCAATTCATCAGGGAAACAACAGGAGATCCCCGTAAGCAGACTATACACCAACTGAATTGTAATTATATACGCAATGCAAACGCTTCTAGTTTATGTCAGTATTTTATATTAAGTAGGTAACAATACCATATCTGTGCAAAAACGTGTATCAAGTATGTTATAATTATATTAATTCTCTATTCTACATGTAACCGGGTGGAAAGGCAATACAGTATAGTATTCTTTCTCTTATATTTAAGGGGAGGAAGGTAAGCTTAGTCTGGTAATTTTTCAGATGTTACATATTATTTTAAGGAAGTGTGTCACCAGGGATTTTACTAAATTACTGTGAATGAGAAAAAGGGCCGAAAAACCTACACTAGAATTCTGTCCCTGCCGGGTATCGAACCAGGGTCTCTCAGCTTGTAAGTCTGAACGTATTACCACTACACTAGGGACGCTAACTTCACAGCAATTTAATCCTTAAATACCTACTGCCTGAATCGGTCCCTACTTCCACGTGCGAACCTAGTGTTCACCCGTGACCCTAACACACTTCCCGACTGCTCACATCCACATGAGATTGCCATGAATTCTAGATCTTGATAACAGCAGCGTTGACAAAGACGTGATAGAATCGGATCAAAGACGGTGTAGCGAGCAGGTGTCAATCAGTATTGGCGTGTAGTGAAGAGGCACTGAATACAATAGCTTCTCCTTAGAAACGCCACTGACGTTGCTACTTTAATTCACAAATCAAGTCCGCTGTGCAGGAAACAGAATACTTCTTTATTGGTAACAAGGTGTAACCAGCAAATGATTCACAATGCACAGACCATAACAGCCAACTCTCTCTTACTCTCTCACTCTCGTGCCTTTTATAATAATTTCAGTAGAAATTCTGGAATACATGACGTTATCATCATATGATGCGCCCAAACAAACATGCTAGTCTAGAAGGTACGAACAGCAACTTCTAGACTAATTAGAATCAAAACATTCCGATCGCGGCCCCACTCGAACCCTCGGGAAGACTAATACTGCGTTCACTCAGCCTTCTAATTGGCTGAAAATAACATGTTGATACATGCGTTAGGAAGACAGTAAAAAATCTGTCCTTTGGAGAATGGGCCCTAGATTTGTGAACCTACCTGCGAATTATTTTACATTCTCTCCTGATTTTGTAAATTAAACCTGAAGTTTGGGTCATTCGCTACGGTGTCGGTGTGGCCTTCTCTGCGGAGCACTTGTCGTTAAGGAAACTGGTTAGCTTGTTTACACCTTTCGATGTATCGATTCGCAGCTCGAAAACGAACTGCAATATCTATATTTTGAACATCATTTTTAATAAGCTTATTGAATTCTGCAAATAATTAAAGAAGACCTAGAGATTGTGGAATTTCTTGCAAGTGACAGTAGAGAAAACAGTTTATTGGCTCAAAGAGGTAAATTGGATTAGGCTTCTGTAACCTCAAAGCACTATACGGTTGAGCTGACCTTGACACTAGACAGTCTCAATACTAGCGGGCGTAATGCACTGCCGCCCTTGCGAAAAGAGAGGAAAACAAACAACTGATCCCAACAAGGTCAGCTAGTCTACCAGCCAAGATCGGTTTATAACAAAAGGACGGCATCACTCTGTTAGAAGCAATCTAACGACGTGAATCGATAGTCTATGGTGTGCTGATTCAGATTTACCCGGATGCCCTTGTCCATTTTAAGTTTCAAGGTCACAGTTCAAGGTCAAAGGTCAAAAGGTCAAAAATTACAGTGTTCACCCTTGTGTTTCAATTTTTCATGCTCTTCAGGAATACAGCGTTACATTTGGTCAATACCTTAAACTTGAGAGTAAAATGGATGTTATAAGATCATATTTTATATAGCTTATATAGGAAAATATTTTCTTTTACATGGCTTTTTGAGAAATCGTGGTAAGGTTAGATCAGGAGGTAAAAATGCGCTGTAAACCTATATATGCATTGGAAAATGACTTGATGAGTCGATATTCACTTTTCAGTTCCAAGGTCACGACTCAAGGTCAAGGTCAAAAGGTCAAAAATCACAAAATTAATTTATTTTTTCCATTTTTATGCTCTTCAGGAATACAGAGTTACTATTGGTCAATATCTTAAACTTGTGAGTGAAATGGCTGTTATAAGATCATTTTTTATATAGCTTATATAGGAAAATATTTTCTTTTACATCGCTTTTTGAGAAATCGTAGTAAGGTTAGGTGGGGAGGTGAAAATGCGCTGTAAACTTACTTGTGCGTTGGAAAATTATTTAATGAGTCGATATTCACGTTTTATGACTCAATTAAGGTGAAAGGTCGAAAGATCAAAAACATGGAAGACATTAGAGTGCCTTCATTTTTTTACACTCTCCGGGAGTGTACATGTATTTCCCCGCAAGAGTTGGTATGTAAATGTATTTTTCATATAGCGCATGTAGGGAAATATTTTCTTTTAAGTGGCTTTTCCATATATTTTGGTAGATATCCAAGGTTTGTTTGGGAGGTGAAACGCCTGTTGTGAGTCTAAGTGTAAATCGAAAAATGTCACAGTGAATCGATATTCCGGTGATATCCCTTTATTTTGTTTTAGCCTCTTTGTCACTTGTCAAGATTAAAGTTTATCCTCAGTTCAACTTATTGTTTGAAATAGTATTCCAACATCGTCATTACACAGCGCCTTATGGGAGTTAATAAGCAAAACCTCAAGATCGACTTGAGGGACCGTTATTTTTTGGTTTTGAGTTTCAATCAGATGTGCCCACCGTGCCCGTCTGCCGTGGTAAGATATTGGGCTTGTTTCCTTCTTAGACCTGGTCTCTATCACTATATGCTTCAGGTCACGAAATCTAGTACCTTTAGTAACTATTGTACTTCCATTTTCAGAGATAGCTGTGTATTCTCCATGGCGAAAAACACTCTAACAGACTTCGAGCTGGACTCTTCAATGCCTGGCATCTGGCGTATTGTTCTGGACCCCCCATAAATACTTTTCTCCTTTGGAAATGTATAAAGGTTGTAACCGGTCAATAATAGTAGTCATCTTGTCATAGGTATCGGGATTGACATAGGATTTGGAATCAGTTCCGCTATTTTTTTTTTTTTTGACCACGTGTTGAAGCTTTCCATTGACCCGGTCGTGCAGCCTCGAAGCTAGCCAAGCAGAGTATTTCCCTCCTCTGTCTAGGACTGTCACTTTCCTATTAAGTTTATGATTTCTTAGGAGTTAGTTTCATAAGGGCAATGTGACCTCACTCTTTTGCCTCTTCGAATTGGTGACTGAGTGAAGTTTGAAAGTGCTCAAAGTCTTGCAATGTACAATATTTTGTTTATGTTGGAACGCTAACTGTTGAGTGTTGACATGGCTAGTGTTGTTTGTCTATAATATTGCACTATTTGCACATCATGAAACATGTGTTTCCCATCAATAGCAAGTCTTCTCTGAATTTGATTTGTCCAGTTTGTCGCACCATAATCGCACAAAGTGCAAAGGAATCCTACATTATGGTATCTGATCCTGACGTCTAGTCCATTCCCACTTAATGGACACTGAAGAATCCAACAAGACTTTCACATCATGTCCGGATTTGGTTTTCTTAAGCGTTTGGCATGATATACCTATAGTAAAGGAATGTGTTCTGTTTCATTCGCTTGTCTCTTCAGCCTCGATGTAGTCGTTACCACATACTGAAGAGATCTTTAAAAAAGAAATAATAATGACTGTGTAAAATTAACCTGTTAGCATATTCCATAACTGGCAGAGATCTGCATGGATCGGCATTGTTTAGGTCTGTCTTTTTCTTCAGAGCTTTCCTGGCGAAATGAAAGTTCTCTTTTGGGTGATAGGTATTTCACAGGTCCACAGGTATTTTCATTGAATGTGCAGTTATGTATTAAATTTTCTCTTTTCATCTGGAAAAACATGAATTGAGAAACGACACTGAACAAATCTTGCTTTTGTAGTCCAGTCCAGCCTTGAACTATGCCTTGGATGAAAGGTTTTGTAGCCACGAAATGTACCTTTGACGCAGGCAAAAACCAGCATCATGCACCTTACGGTTTGACAGTATTATTAACAGTACGGAAGACATGATGATTTTGTAGGATTTTTCTGTGGGATGTTGTAGGATTTTTCTGTGGGATGTTGTAGGATTTTTCTGTGGGATGTTGTCTTTCTCATTCAAAATTGCAGCGACATTTTGATAGAGGTTAATCCAACATTCAGTGGAAGAGACTGCTACAAACCCACAGTTCAATCACATAATGACGTCTATTTCACCTGATTTATCATTATCATTACTGATACTATTAATAATCTTAAAGTAATTTATAATGTTTTTGAAGTTCCCAAGTTGTCTCGTACACTGGAAATTAACTGGAAATCAGTCTGTTATCAGTTCCCCGTTGTAATTGTCAACAACACACACATAAATGGTAAAAGTAATTTGTACACCCCGTTTTGTTACGTTTCAGTGACATGAGGTATGAAGACGTCTTCGTTACAAAGAGACCAAAAATGCACACTTTGGCTTTCCATACTTTTTTTTTCCCCCTGGGTGCCATCTAGTTGTAGAAAGTTGTCAGTTTACGAGAGGTATTGTTAACCGCATTGAATAGCCGATTACAACCCTAATTTTTTTCACCCTCCACCACCCCAACCCGGAAAAAATAAATTTGTGCCTTTATTAGATAGTAAATTATGGTGTAGTCGCAGTTGGCAGTATCTGTGGTTTTCTCTCTCCCCCTTTGTTTTCCTCCTTTTTTTTTTTCCTTTATAGCATTCACAGTAGTAAACAGTTTCTTATAACAGTGTATGAAAAACCACTAGATCTAACAATTGATGAAATATATTCTCATCAAAATAATTTTCGGGAAGGCCTATCGTCTCCAATAATAGGTCCGTAGATAATTCATATCGGCCCGTAGAAATTAGCAAAAAAAAAAAAAATTGTAGTTTAGGACCCGGCAAGAAAATGAAATGCGAATTCTTATTACAAGGAATGAAACAGCGGAGAATAGAGGCGTTATACAGTCATGAGTACATCAATTATCACACCAATTACCCGGTCCCACCTCTTCTGATAACATTTACCCTGCCTTTCCCCACGTTAAAGAGTATCGCCGGGATCAAATGGCCAAAAAAGGCAATAAATTTGCTTCGCTGACAGGTACCGCGATGCGCTCTGCAGCTTCCCGAAGGCTCCTATTGTGTAACGGAGAAAGTATGGAATACCATTTGCATCGGGCTAAAATTACGCAAAATTCCCAACTTTAAACGCTAATTACAGCTTTATGATCCATATTTGAAGAGGGCACCCGGGTGCATCGGATTCTACTCATTCTGCGCTTTCGATCCATGTAAGATGCTTGCTTCTAAACATTCCGATGCCGTCCTTTTGTTTTAGAGACGACTTTTCGGATTTGGCTGGCAGACTAAGCCGCTTTTAACTGCAACATTCTCGAATCATGAAGGACCGGAGCCGCGGTTCAGGACCGTATAGCATGGGGGGCGGGGGGGGGCACTAGCCCAAACAAACAACAAGCATCACAAATGTTACAGACGGATATACAGAACCGTGCTCGCAGCTAACTGCACTACAAATGAATGATCCGGAAACATTCAAAGATTAACATCGGAACTTCAGCAGTTGATGCAAATCCGAACTTACTGAATGGCTGTGATCTCTTTACTTTTGGTTGATTTTATGCCATGGTATTTCAGAGATGATCGGTACTAGGAAGTACATAAAATTACAATTAGTAATAACGGGGAATTAGAGAAAAGTGCCTAGCAATGCCGTTAAGTTTCCCTTTAATCAGTATAGAAGTTATAAACAGCGCTGTTGTCATTAAGCGTAATCTCAACAGGTTCTGAGCTGTGTTTGCGTCATTCAGACGTGGCCAGGATGTGTGTCTTTAAGGACTCTCGTACTCGCCCTACAATTGATAAAATGATAGCAACGATAACGCACGCTGGGCTGAGGTCTACGTTTTTCTACATTCCTTAAAGTTCACATCACGTGCTATACATCTATATATTATAGGCTGACTTTACATTAGTGCACGTGTTAATATTTGAAGTTGCCCTGTGACAAAATTTGACAAAGGCTTAGTTCAAAGTGTCCCTACAGATTTCACTCATCGGACCGACCTTACAAGAGAGAAAGCGAGAGAAGGAAAGAAAGAGAGGAAGACGGACAAGGTACTGGAGAAGACTGCTTCTTGAAGAATACATCTGAGGTATGCTACTTTACTATGTATCGCATGCGCTAGAAACACCTCTATACTCAATGTGTTGTTGTTGTCCCAATTCGCGTATTTCCTATATCAAACTTTATCAGGAACTCGAACACCTGTCAAATCTGAAATTATGGAGTGGTCTGTGGAATGTGAGAATCTTTGGTCCTGCTATATTGGAGAGACTTAATGAGTAAAACGTGGCTCTTACAGTCAAAATAAGACGTGCTGTCAAAAACAGATCACTTTTCACGTGAAAATTGTTATCATGTGCCTCGCAGCCAGTCAAAATGAGGCTTAAGTCGCTAGGGTAGGAAGTTGGCTATGTCGAAGGATAGCACCGCAACGATAATGATACGGTTCATTTAGTCATAGACAGGTCATGGACTAGATCGCTATTTCGACTAAATCGGTGCTGTTGTTAGAGAAAGCCAGGAAGTTTTTAGGAACAGTGATATCAGCAGGGTTGTTGTAACGAGTAAAAAGTAACGCCGCTACGAGTACTCGTTACAGTTTTCGAGAAACATTTACTTACTCGTTACAAGCTTCCTCTAAAGTAACGAAAAAGTACTCGTTACCTAATTTTTGTGTAACAATTACATACTTACTCGTTACTTTTTCATTACTTTTGTGTGCGTGTGTGTGTGTGTGTGTGTGTGTGTGTGTGTGTGTGTGTGTGTGTGTGTGTGTGTGTGTGTCTGTGTGTGTGTGTGTGTGTGTGTGTGACGTGCTTGCTTGATGGCCCGAATTGAATTTTCGGGGAGAAAAAAAAATCAAAGCAATCCGATGTCGGGCGCAAGCTGCTTAGTCTGACCACGTTTACCTGTGGAAAACTAAACGATCATGAAGATCATGGTGTCCACGTAACGGTACCATTGAATCTCCGTTATTCGCTGCGTAAATATCGTCACGTCATGATTTTGTAAACAGTCCAGATAGGCGCAACCTGCGATCGCATTGGTAACCAGCGATAATTTTTCAACTGTGTTTTTGCTTGAAACTGAAATGAAAAGGAACTAGTGGTGGGGCGTAATAATCTGACGCCGGCCCTGAAGGAGGAAGTTGGTGGGGGAAGGGGTGAAGGGGACAGACGCAGGGTTGAGCAGACCTGAGATATACTTATGAGCAGTCAAAGCAAATATTGCCCGGAAATAATACCTATCTTGAGTGCTCAGAAACAAGGATGTGAATTTCAACAGGGTGTCTATTTGATTGTTTGTTTACTTGTTTGTCAATAGTGGTTGAAATCTACTACGTCTTCCTATACGAAGACTGTAGTCTTATCATTTTCTTTTTAGCGGAGCGAGTGAAAACAGAGTCGTTATAAGTGGTCCAAGTAATCTCTCAATCTCTCTGAAAACGATTTCTGACATACGAAAGCCAACATCAAAAGCAAATATTGCACGGAAATACATATCTTGAGTGCACGTAAACAAGGAGGTGAATTTCAGCAGGATGTCTATTTGATTGTTTGTTTATTTGTTTGTCAATAGTGATTGAAATCTACTACGCCTTCCTATGCGAAGACTGTATCTTGACGCTTGTAATCAACGTCTTCTCTTCACTAACTGATTAGTTTTAAATGGTCATTATATTACTGTGATTCATAGCTTTCCTACAAATTAAATGTTCACTGGGTCATATTGGTATATATGTTTGTTAACTGCTGTCACGTAAGTTGGTAATGTGCTTTCAAATGCACATGTTTTATGTGTTTTCTTCTAAAGCTGATGCACCTGAAGTGTTGTTTGATATCAGCATGTCTGTAATGCTTATTTAAATGCTTACATACATAAAGTTTCCTATGACCACTATCTGAGATTTCCTGGCGCCGGCCGGGAAAGGCGAAAGGACAGGGGCAAACAAATTCATATTTATTTATCTACGCACTTACATATGCCTATTCCTACAGCAAAATCATTGTGATCAGATGGGTAGGGGGGTTTTGGTAATGGAAACATCACAGATATAGTGGTAAGTTTGCAGTGCGGCCGTTGGGTCATAAATATCACCATAATGCATAACACAGTAAAAACGCTAGCCTGTGTGCCTGTCCAAGCACATTGCACCTGGGCCAGCCAATGAATGAAGGTGGTCGTTCGACACGGCTAGCGTTACCTGTCGAATGACGCAAGCGATAGAGTTCAGAGGTACATTGTGGAAGAGATCATTACTAATTATTTTTGCGTTTTTTGAATCTTCACCACTGTGAATGGCCAGTTTTGAGACCAGACATTTCATGTCCCTACTGGGAATCGAACCCAAGGTCTCTTAGTTAGTCTGAACGTGCTAACACTCCACCACAGGGGCGCTAATTTCACGGTAATTTTATTCTTAAACATTTGCTGCCCGTAAACGTTCCCTAATTTCCATGTGCGAGCCTAGTGTTCACCCGTGACCCTGAAATACTTCCCGATGTGTGAACTATTAGGTGGCTATTACTTCTAATTTTTTTTTTTTCATTGTTGATGTAACACTACAGTAACATTCAGAGATTCCAAACTCTTGTTATTGTAAATTTCAGAGAGTTTTCTATTAGAACCGCCAAACTATATCGATTTCATTTAGTTTCACTCAACAGCCGGCCAACTTTGCCATGGATTTTGATTTACAAAACTATTAGACCCCTCTATGTGTCAGTTATTATTTCACAATGTTTTAAAGCATTTTGTTATTTGTGTAACAGCAACAGAGATTTACAATGTTGCTACTGTAATCTGCAGGGAGTTGTATTAGATGGCATCACCGTGATCTTTGATTACTATGCTTACATTGTCCACGTGTTTGCCAGTTTGCCAATATCTTATATAATATAAAAACAAAATTAAGGTAAAACAACATAGGAGTAATCAGTGGTAGTGCCACTAGTGCTAGTTAAATGGATGT
>JAWQUT010000739.1:1613-21796 GCA_033807755.1 Ellobium chinense
AGGAGGGGGAAAAGATCAAGGTACCTGGGTTGCCAGACTTGGCCTTTCAGGAGCCAAATTTCAGATGTTTGGCACTTTCTAAAAGCCCTTGGCTCCCAAATAACGGACTGGCTCTTTGGCTCTCTTTTTTTGGTTCCTGTACAAAAAGTACTTCTCTTAAAATGTTTGATATTTCGTGAGATCGGGCTTCTGTCAAAGCTGGCCCATGAAGAAAGAACCAAAGTACGATGTCTATTCCTATTTAACATGTTGGTTTGGTTTGTTTTTTTGTCAGTACGATGCTAGAACGCCTTATGATAGTTATGATGCCTTTGTATATCCAGTACATAACAGTTTGTAGAAAATTTCTTGCTTGAAGTCAAATTATGACCCCATTGGCCATTCCCTGATGTAAGTTGGCTCTCTTTTGACTCTTTTTCGAATGCGATATGGCTCTGGCCCGGAAACATGTCTGTCAACACTGCTAGGGTCCAAAGAAATACAACGAACATGGTCGTTTTTGTGTTGTTTTTTTTGATGAAACGTAACATATCATATCGAAGTTGGTATATCAAAAATCAGCATCCATTTTTCATTAAGAATAAAATCTTTGATGAATTCTTAGTTCAACAAGGTCTTTGTTTTGTGGGAAAAAAAAACTTGACTCGTTTGCAAGTGGTTACTTCTGGTCACTTCCATGGTCATTTTTGACCCTTTAAAATAAAAAATAAAATCGAAGTTGGTATTCAAGGGATTCGTGATCAGCGCCCCAAAATTATGAAAGATCTATTGCTGGAATATTCCAACACAAAAATGCCAAGCACACTTTTTCTAAATTTAAATCAGATTTTGTCTTCACTCTATGAATACATTATCTTGAAGTCGGAATTTGTGAGGTCTCACTATTCTTATACAGTAGACGAAATGTTAAACGAAATCCGCAGAACCAAATCCTTATACATGTATTCGGTTTAAACAGGATTTAGGTTCAGACATGGAAGTCAAAACAAAAAAAAAAAATGAGGAAAATAAAACGAGGCTTCTTGTTTCCTTTCGTTTTGGCAATACTGTACTTTCGGTTTAACCAGCTTCGTTTTAACTATTGGCTACTGTAATTGTTTATGTCCAGCATATACAGTATCACAATATTTATGTCATACCGCGTCATTTCTCTTGTGATACAAATTTGTACAGATGACTCCGTTAAATCGCAATCCGGTTAATCGCGAATTCCACTTATCCGCAGCACTTTCCACACAATGAAATGCTTTATTTCTGCATAAGAGTCTCTGGACAATTGGAACTTCTTTTAATCGAAATTTTCTCCATGCTTCCGAGGAGTTGCAATATCGCAGAGTTGACTGTATAAGCCTCTCTAGCTTAGTGATAATCGGGGTGTTCCAGCCAATAATAAACTTNGGTTCCAGCCAATGAACTTTTTAGTTTTATTGTTTACTGTTGCTGTGACTTTCCTCTTTCCACCAGTGTGGACACTATGACGAGCGTAGGCTCCGAGGAGGAGCCCGACATTCGCGTATACAGTGACGGCTCTATCAAATGGTTGGTTCCCGTGAACTGGCGGGTCTTCTGCGAAATGACCATCTTCGCTTTTCCTTTCGACACGCAGGAGTGCAGAGTGACCCTGGACACGCTGTACGATGTATCGGTGTGTATTCTGCAGAGATGGTCTCTGACCGTGTGCATAATTCGATCGTTAGTTAACGCACTGTGGTAACCACGAGAAACTCCCAAAACATTAGTGGTTTCCACTGTAGTTAACGCAATACGTTAACGAAAGTATGGATTATGCATGCGGCCACTGGTTCGGTAATGACCCTAGAGATAGCGAGATAGCCTCTTTGTTAGCACGAGTCGCCTCGGGTCCAGCCTCCCGCTGGCTGCGTCACTACTGTTACAGATAATGACCGTTGCACGTGTTGTCTGCCGGCAGGTCAGCTGATATCACGCTGCAAAATTCGATCTTCGCAACCAGCGCTCGGCAAGGAGATGCGTAGATTCTATTGCCGCATTCAAGCTTAGAGAGGTGATGATAGAATTTATTTTATCACCGCGTCACGAGGGTAATGCCACTTGCACAAAATAACATCTTAGATTATATTCAGGAGTACAGAACCTCTTGGTTGGGAAAGGAAGCGCGAATGAAAGTGATTTGAAAGCTTTCAGGCCCTGAGAATCAGACACCTATTAATATGTTAAATTACGATTGTGTAGACTCCTATTAATCCGCTAATATATAAAGTCCCCCTTTTTGGAGGGCCCTGCCAGCCAATGTCAAGATATAGAAATACATTAAAAAAAACAACATGTGATCTAGCAAAAAGCATCCAATTTGAAAGTTTTGTGTACAGTTTGAGCTTTGTAGTTATAAAAATAAATTGTGTTAGGCCTATGTATTAGCTCGCGGTCAAAACCAGCCAAATGAAAATTTGGGGGATCAAGTCAGAAGGTGAGGTGACTATTGTTCAAGGAGATTTGTTTTTAAGTTTTGGGCGTCAACCCCCTCCTCCTCCTTCCTTCTCTTCTTCTCTTTAAAAGATAGGGCTTTGGAAGTACTTTAATCTCCATGGGAAGAAAAAAAAAATCCGAAATCACAGTAGAATGTTACCAATAATATATTTCATTCATAGGGCCGAAAAAAGAATAAATTAGTTCTTTCGACAGTAATCAGAAAAGAGACAGGCTAGGGACACAGAGTCAGAATCAGAAAATACACGGACAGCCATCAGTCGAATCGTTACTGGTAGAAAAATGCATAAAACTTCTTCGCTAGGGCCTTGTTTGCAGGCTAAGCTTGCCCTGAGTGTCACTCTGCGATGCCCATAGATAGTGTCTGTACTGTTGGTCTTCGCCGACTGAGCGTGCAGAACGTTTGATGAAAATCGTAGTCGTTCTTTCCAATGGTCCTTTTTTCATGTTTCACAAGTCTTCTTCTTCTTCTTTTTCTTCTTCTTCTTCTCCTTTTTTTTTCTTCTTCTTTTTCTTTTTCTTCTTCTTCTTCTTCTTGTCCTTCTTCTTCTTCTTCTTCTTTTTCTTCTTCTTCTTCTTTTTCTTCTTCTTCTTCTTCTTCTTTTTTCTTCTTTTTCCTCTTCTTTTTCTTCTTCTTTTTCTTCTTCTTTTTCTTCTTCTTCTTCTTTTTCTTCTTCTTTTCTTCTTCTTCTTCTTCTTCTTCTTTTTCTTCTTCTTCTTTTTCTTCTCCTTCATCTTCTTCTTTTTCTTCTTCTTCTTCTTTTTTTTCTTCTTCTTCCTCTTCTCCTTCTTCTTCTTCGTCTTCTTCTTCTTTATTTTCTTCTTTTTCTTCTTTTTTTCTTCTTCTTCTTCTTCTTCTTCTTCTTCTTCTTCTTCTTCTTCCATTCTGTATTCCTGTAAGGTTTTTTTTCTTGAACGGCCAAGATGTACACAGGCCAAAAACGTCTACAGTAACTGAAACTTTCAGGAACTGATCTTCTCCTACCACCCTGGAAGTGTGGCACTGGACTACTACACCAAGAATGGTGAATGGGACCTGGTCAGCTCTCGCAAGCTGCTGGAAAATGTTATAGCTGACGAAGTTATATCTCAATTTATCGTCATGTAAGACATCCTTTTTGTTGTGGCATCTTCTTTCTTGTTTTAATTCTCCTTAATTTTTAATCCGTGTCTGTACCTCTCTATGTGCCATTTTTCTTCCCTTGCGGTCTTCGCAGTTTCTACACAGTATATAAAATGTGTAGCAGTACGAATAACTTCTTCCTGGATGCCGTGGAACACCATCATTGCCACAAGATCTTCTATACCCTCAAAATTCGGCAACTGTACGAAGCAATATGCAGTCAACATGCACAGCTGCCACTGATAAATCGGACAAATCCATTACGGCTAACATGAAGAAATGGAACTCTATCATTTACTGTATTAGTGCTTGGATAGATTTTTGTTTTCAATAATTCTGGACTGGGTTTTCTATTTCTTAGCAACAGAGCAGAGTAGAGTAGAGTAGAGTAGAGTAGAGTAGAGTAGAGTAGAGTGGAGTGGAGTGGAGTGGCGTGGCGTGGAGTGGCGTGGCGTGGCGTGGCGTGGCGTGGAGGGGAGTGGAGTGGAGTGGCGTGGGGTGGCGTGGCGTGGGGTGGAGTGGAGTGGAGTGGAGCAGAACGGCATAGAGCAAAGCAGAGTGGTCTTTTTCTCTTCTTGTCCCTTTCTTCTTTCTCCTCTCCAAACCCCCTTCGGTCCTTATTACAACTATTACAACTTTTTTTGGACTGATGATTTGCCAAGATTCTTCTATTACTATACTGATATTGTTGGCCAAGCCAAATTTATAATACCAAGCTAGAACTCTACAGCACAAACTAAGCCATAAATTATGTTTAATGTCATCTTCTTTCAAAATCTCATGTGCCATGTCCAGACTGTCTTTCCGAAGAAAATGGACGTTCCTCGGCCTGAGCTTGATCTTCCCCGCCATTCTTAACTCCATCTTGATGAGCGCAGTATTTGCCCTTCCATTTGAATCCGGGGAGAAGATTGGCTACTCACTAACAGTGTTGCTGACTTACATTGTACTACTCAGCCTGGTGACAAACAATCTCCCACCCATATCTACTGAGATATCGGCGTTACGTGAGTTCATTTTTTTTTATTCAGCGGACTGTTACTCATTCATCCTTCTACTCTCCTCCTCCTCCTCTTCCTCCTCCCGCTCCTCCTTCTTCTCCTCCTCCTCCTCCTCCTCCTCCTTATCTTCCTTCTCTTCTTTTCCTTTTTATTCTCATGTTAGATCCTCCTTTGATCACAGTTGCTGTGACTGCTTTTATTTCAACAACAGCAAGGACTACTATTATTACCAGGCTTGGGGAAGTTCAGCTGAGATCAAGTTCAGTTCACCGAGAGCAAAAAACCCTAAGATCAAGCTTTGCTCAATTCTATGAAAATTGGGAGGTTTTCAGATCAGGTCAATTTCCCTTGGTTTTAGAACTCGGCAGGTCGTGCTGGTTTTCAAGGTAGATATGAACTGAACTGAAATTTCGGTTGGAAATTAAAGTTCAAATCTAGCACTCCAAAATAGATACAGTTCATATGATCCAAAATAGCTATTAAGCTCAGATCAAGTTGCCATGAACTAAGTTCACGAACTGCGTTCCTATGATCTCAGTTCTACCAAAACCCTGACTATTACTGCTGTTGCTACTTTTAATATCGATCCTTCTTTTATGATTGCTCTATTTAAACGAGTCAGGTTAATCATAATTTCTAAGATTCTGATTAATAGCAATATTTATTTCAAAGAATACTAAATGTTTTTCAGATCACAGAATATTGCATTTTCCATATATAAAAGAAACAAAGAAAGGATAATTACATTTCCTTTTAATCACAGCTTTTTTGCATGCTCCTTAGTTGTAGTCATTAAGTAGAGTCTGCTGTAGGTCTTTGACACCTATTGTTTTTTCTTCTGTTGGCCCTATTAACATTTTGTGTTATTCTACATATACCACTGTGATTTGGGGAAATTTCTTCCGTGGCGGTTAAAGTGCTTCTTTTGCCCGATCCTTTAACGGGAAGAAAAAGGTGGGTCAACGCCCAAAATTTTTCACAAATGTCTTTCGAAAAAGATCACCTCAAATTCTGATTTGGTCCCCAATTTTTCATTTGCTGGTTTTGACCGCGTGCGAATATATAGGCCTACACATTTTATTTTTGTATCTAGAAGGCTCAAATTGCCTGAACCTTTAGAATTGGGTGCTTTACTTAGATCACAGGTCATTTTACATATTTCTACACCCTAACACTGTCTGGCAGGGCCCCCCAAAAAGGGGGATTTTATATATTAGCGGGATTATTTGGGTTGTACACAATGCGTAATTTGCCCTTCTAATAGGTGTCACAAACCTGTACGATTCATATATACTTTCTTGTATTTGCAGAGATTTATCTGACTAGTGTGATGTGCATTGGCACCGCTTCTACCTTGCTGACCGTATGGACAGTGGCGGTATATAACCAGAACCCTTCTAAGCCACTTCCTCGTTGGGTTGTCTACGTGTGTCGTCGAGTTATAAACCCTCTTTTATGCGCAACTTGCAAGTCTTCAAGAAAGCAGATGACTACGCCTATGCAAGAGCAAAATAAGCTTCGTCAAAACCCTGAGGATCGAGATTACATCTTTTCAGTTCAAGGTCAAATTTTCCATTCCGGCCTCAGACAAGGACGAGCATCATCTTTGCGAGATAAATCGTCCAGAGGATCACAGCTTCCAGCTTATCTTGATCAGAGACATGAAGACCTTTTTGCCTACAGTGAAAGTTTCAAGCAAGATCGCGATGCTACCGTTTTCAAGGCATCTGAATCCACCATGCCCGAGTTCGAGAGTTCAGGACGTGAGGTATACTTTGATGCTTTTGAAGATCTGGCTGATCATTCTCAAGTCCATTTCAGAAGTGTATTTCAGTCCGAAGGGGATACCGATCCCAGAAATGCCACGTTGTACGGCCAAAGCTGTGGCAGCAATCTCCACTATGATTTTGAAATGAGAAATCGCGGACACAGCCGAATAACCACGGTCATGTCTCGTGAGACAGTTAATGACAGTCGCTCGAAGGCAAACTCTCAAAATATCATTGACAAGGAAGATTCAGATATCACGTGGATAGACGTGGCTAACCTAATGGACGCTTTGTTTCTTAGACTGGTTGGCTCTGTTATCATTGCAGAATCACTGGCCCTAATCATGTTCTTTAGTATCGAATACAGCTGGGGTTAAGTATATTTTTACTGATACGGAACTAAATTCCTGTTGACATACCAAAGATTATCCTTAATTTTTATTTTTTTTTTGTTTGCACTTTGTTTTGCCTTCTTTCCTCAGATATCTTCATGGTCTGCTCTGCTAAGATAATGGAGCCGGGCAGACTCACAGTGGAGAGCCAGTTAGAATTCAACACCTGTGGCGTTATTCACTGCTGTTTATCAGACAATATTATACTATAGTCTAGTTTTCAATGGCCGTATGCATACTCCACACGTTAATTAATGTATTGCGTTAACCACAGTGAACATTACTAATGTTTTGGGAGTTTCTTGTGGTAACCTCAGTGCGTATATATATCTACTTTCTGTCTGTGCCACTATATTTTCATCTCCTTTCTCTTACAAGATACTAGTAATGTATGAAGAACTTGATATAGTCTAGACATGAAAAAAATGGCGGCTTAAGGCAAGGGAAGGAACATATGATTTCAAAGGAGTGAAAGTTATGGAAGCCAGACAAAGGAAGAGTCACAGAATGGGAGAGGTGAGCATGAGGATGATGTTTGGACAGTTGTTGTACCATAGGAAATGAGGTATTCAACATTACAGACAGGGAGTATCAAGGGCGGGTCTCAGGCCCCTCTTAGGCTGTTTGACCAGCATGGCATTTTTTCTGCAAAATGTTAAGATTTTATAGTGTTGATACGTCTGAGTTTCTATTGCTAAACATTTCTTGTTATCATGACAGGTTGACAGATAAATGCATTATATTATGAATGTATTAATTTTTTTCTTTACCTTGCACTTGCAGAGTATGTTGTCATATTCACTTTAAGGCCTTGGCTTATCTTTTATCTTTGTTTTGTCTAAAACTCCTCTTAAAAATAAACAAATCCTAATACAAATTCTTACCACATTTCATCGAGAAATGGCAAGTTCCTCCTTTTGTTTGCTTATTTTTTTTTAAAACGTCCATGGGGAGTATGCCCTAGGAAATGTTATCTGTTTTTATTCTTTTTTCCTAAAGAACCTACCTTCTACAAGGACGAATCACTAATGAAACTTTCAATCAATTTCAGCTAAAATTGGCCCGAACTGCTCCATTTGCTTTTATTTATGTTTTCTTCAACTTTTTTGGGGTAGTATCCCCCCCCCCCCNCCCCCCGAACTCCCCTAGATTATGCTCCTGTCTTTGGGGTTTGCGCACGTGCTCTGAGCCTTTGTGTAATCCGACAATATTCCTGCATTCGCCCCAAGATTACTTGTGATTCAATGCTTGATTGGTAACTCGTTAAAATATTTAACAGATACACAGCCAGGACTTCTGTCTTTTTTTTTTTGTTCTTCAAAAGATAGAGCGAGGCCTCTTGGGTCCAGCCTCCAGCTGGCTGCGTGGCCCATTGTTACGGATAATGACCGTTGCATGAGTTGTCTGCCGGATGGTCAGGTGACACTGGGGTGCAAAATTCTACCGCCACTCTCAAAGGTCGGCAGGGAGATGAGTATAAATTATTTGCCGCACCCAAGCGAAGGAGCGGACGGAAATAAAAATTCTATCACCTCATCACAAGGGTTAAAGGTGGGAAGGAAAGGAGGCCCCTGGAGGGTTGGCCTAAGTGATGGTTTTGCGGAGGGCCCTCGAAGAGTCCACCTACACAGAAAAGTGTGTGCGTAAATCTATTAACAATGTAGGGCGACAGAGAGAGGGAGAGAGAGAGAGAGAGACAAAGAGAGAGAGAGAGAATAACACTAAAAATGGTTAAAATAGGATCGGGGAAGGAAAACTGGCTTACAGGCGCAGAAAAAGATTTGCATAACGATGAAGTAGGGAGAGAAGAGGGAAAGGGGGCGGATTGACGCCAAACAGGCAGCAGGTCAAAAAATCAAAAACCAGTACAATCGGCTCCCACACATTTCGTGTGCTTGAATGGGCTGGTCTCACAGTTTCTTCCATTTTCGTAAATAAATTATCTGCTAGAAAGCACTTGTCCAGGATTCTCCTTCCTGTCCGCTCCGTGCCTGGCGCTCTTGTCTGCCACGTGCAGTCTTCGAGATGACAGCTTTGATTGGTCCAACGATCCCGCTCTTTAACCCCCGGAAATAGGAATTCTACAAGAAGGGGGACATAATTGTTGACCAAATAAAACGACTGGAATCTGTGGGCCATCTCAAAATACAGCGGAGCTTACTCGCTGCATAGAACCTGGTTATGTCTGAGAGTTTTAATGTTTTGGGTTGTTATTTTTTTTAAGTTGGGTAGAATTTGCGACAGCAATAGTAACATCACGAAAACACAAAATGATGAAAACACACTCAGTTCCAAATATATTTGCATATATTATATGTGTTTATAATGTGAATGAGATGTATAATATTGTATGCCAATGTAAAAGAATTTCCCTACGAGGTGAATAAAGTCGTTTGTTTTTTTAAGCAGAATGTGGTACTTTCTTTTATATGATCTACAGCTGACAACCGTTTGTAAGTCCGTCCAGGCATTTGCTCGTCTGCCTGTCTATCCGTTCTACTAAAAGAGTTCCCGTCTGTCTGTCTGTCTGTCTGTCTGTCTGTCTGTCTGTCTGTCTGTCTGTCTGTCCGTCCGTCTGTCTGTCTGTCTGTCTGTCTGTCTGTCTGTCTGTCTGTCTGTCTGTCTGTCTGTCTGTCTGTCTATGTGGACAGTGAGTCTTAAAAACGAACACCAAAAATTGTCTTCTCATTTCCTAACATTACCTCAAATTCCTTGAAGAATATGAACTGTGAAGGCGGCGATGACATTAATTCAATAGAACGTTCTATACAAATGCTGATTTTTATTGGTGACCCATGACATGGCCTTGTTCAACGAGACAAAAACATGCAAAAATACTTTCCACACATATTGTTTCACTCTTCCCCCAAACTTTGACACGCAGAAAAAATGCGCCAGAACCAATCAGATTTTGAGAACTTTGGCAGCGACTCTGGCTATTTGAAGTCTACTTAGTATTTGCCAATCAATCTTAATTCCTTCGTGAGATCACTTGAAAACTTCAGTTTCACTCGATGTAATGAAGAATCGTTAGAAGTGGCAGCCCTGAAAAGAACACAGCGGGAAGAAAGAGGAAAGCCAATGAAGATGGCGATGTTTCTGATGACGCAGTATGGTCGGCAATTTTGAGACGGCCCCTCAAGCGCCAAAAGCAGAGAGGTTCTGGGACCTCATCGTAGGATATGCTGTTGTGTTTTTTAGTTATTCCCATTACTCTACCCTAAGTTTGGCGTCTTAACATTTACCTTAAGTTTGGCGTCTTGATATTCAAATACTAGTGATATAATAAGGATCTTACTGAAAGTTTGCTCATTTGGGCATCTAGCCACACCTGTGTTGCACCATAGTATTACTAGACAGAGGTAAAAGTGTACTTCATGTATTGCATTACATGTATTTACGTTTTGCTTTTATTTTAGAGTTTGAGAGAAGAGGAAAGTTTCTTTTTCCGTTTTTTTTTTCTTCAATTGAAGTTATAAAACATATAAAACAAGCATAGCCAACGTGAAGTACATTTAGAAAAATAATATTGTTTGCTTTTATTTTGGATATTGAAAGAGTAAAGTTTGCTTTGTATATTCTTTGGTAACGACATTATGTATCTGGTATTAATGTAAGCTATTTTACTCTCACTAAGAGAGTTTGTTGCTCTATGTTTGAGAAAAAAATGTTTTATCTCATAGCATGGCATGTCTAATGCTGCGTTCTCAGGTTTCATTATGAGCTGTCAATATCCTATAACATTATCTCGAATGTAAAAACAAAGTCTTTTTTTTTTTAACTTTTTGTAGCTTTTTGTACCAAGCAACATAATAAAAACAAAACCGTATCGATGGTAACTTTTAAAAATTAAGTATTTTATCAATATCAATTCATCTTTTTTTTTTTTTTAAAAGATCAGCAAAGTGCAATTTCTTTTCATACCATTTTTCAGCGAATCGCTCCAGACTTTGAGCTAAACAATGCGACATGTTGCACGTTCAATGATAGTCACGAACTGTTTGATAATGCTGTTCATGTGCGGAGTGCGCTCTGCACAACAGTATGAAGTTTATTTGGATGCAGATAGGCAGTATCGATTTCAGTGGTCAGTGGATTATCGGAGGCGAGCTATCGATGTCACTCTAACACCAAAGGTAAGATATAGTTGTCAATGTCATCCTGACAAAAAATAAGAGATAGTTATCGATGTCACCATAACACCACAGGGAAGAGGTGGTTATCAATGTCACCCTAACACCAAGGGTTGAAAAATAGTCATCGATATCATCCTAAGACCAAAAGTAAGTGATAGGTACCTAAACTTAGGTCATCAAGTAGTCTAGGTGTTGTAATGCGTGAAAAAAACTCGTTACGTCATGTTTTTTTAGCACTCATACCAGTGTCCCAGGACTCTCTCATCTAATCCCCTATCCTAGAACCATGCACTCGGCTGACAAATCCCGAGGTGCGGATTTCCTGTATATTACACATGCATAGCGAAAGGATTAAGGATATCACATCAATAAGATTTTGAGAACTTTGGCAGTGAATCAGGTTACCTAATATTTTTGGCTTTTTCACACAGTAAGCAGGGTAGCACCTAGCAACAAACATAAGGTTTATAACTGAATAGCTAAATCTCATCTATTCTGAGTCTACAAAATGTATCTGCTCCTGTCTAAGCCTTTGAAATTCAAATCCAGTCTCTTTTCCTACCCCACGGCCAATTTTCTGACTTTATAGGGACTATTTAAAATTGCATATGTCAAGTACTATTGGCATCTTCATATCTGTTTGCAAGACAAACTGTAGCTTTATAGACTGTTCTTTTTTATATTATTCACTGCTTTGTCGGAGTTGTCTTTTAGCTCGCTGAAAGCCTTTAGCTCTTCTTTAAGATTTTCAAGTTTGGGCACTACTAATTATCATGAAACATTCTCTGTCCAGTTAAAACCTTCAACAAGCAAGAGAAAGTAGATATCTATTCTAAACACTTTCTCTTATCGACTTACGTCTACTCTTAAAACACTGCAAAATTTGTAAAACTTGTCGAAGCCATACTCTCTCCATGAAACACCCTCTGTCCAGTTTTTTTTTTTTAATTATTTTGAAATAATATATGACTTGCAAAGTGAGCTCCCCAAACCATTACTATCAGTATAACTGTTATTTTTCTTCAATGATGTTCAACTACGTCTTTGATATATTTGTAGGCTTAAAAAATTCTCTTATTAGAATGTTGATATATCTACTCGTCTGTTTGATTGTCTTTCCATTTTTCTGATTGTCTGTTCATTTGTCTGCTTGTCTGTCCATTTGTCTATTGATGGGCGTTTTAATGATAGCTATAATATCCATATTTTGTAACGATTGTTACAGTGGAAATAAACATAAAAAACAAAATATGAATCTGTTTTCCCCCTTGCACAGCTGACGTCACATTCCTGGCTTGCTTTCGGTTTTTCTGATTACGGTGATGTTACTTCCGCTGACTTGGTGGCCTTCTGGACCGACAGTCATGGAAAGGAACATTTCGTGGTGAGAATATAACTTTAAGTTATTAGAGTGAAACGCAAGGGACGCAGAAGAAGGAGGAGGAGGAGGAGAAAAAGAAGAAGAAGAAGTGGAAGAAAATGGAGGAAAAGGAGGAGGAGGAGAAGAAGAAGAAGAAGAAGATAAAGAAGAAGGAGGAGGAGAAGAAGAAGTAGAAGAAGCTTAAAAAAAGAAGGAGGAGGAAAATAAGAGGAGGAAGAAGAAGATGAAGAAGTAGATCCAAATAACTTCCAGGAGCTTAATAGACTTTAAAGCCAGTGGCTCGAAAATATTTTTTTGTCATTTTTAAGATCAAGAGATTAATGTCTTGCAACCAGAAAAAAAAAATCAAATGTAATCCACATTTTGACCATACTGAGTTGCTGGCATGATAAGAATGTTCAATGTGAGCACTACATAAAGTGAAAAAAAAAGTTTTGAACTTGCATTATCCTGGTTTGAGAGATACATTTTACTTTTTGAAGTGGCTCTCCCCTCCCCGTCCTTTTCCCAAGTGCAATGGAGAAAAAATTTCTGAGAAAGATCGGCTAGAAGTAGGCCTAAATGGTCGTGAAGAGAAGAAGAAAAAAAAAAAGCAATATGGACAGTGTCTATTGGACAGTGCGTCTTAATTTATTGTAGGTCAAGAATGGCAGCTCCTAACAGTCATGATATCAGAAGGCCTTGTTATTATATCACAAAGTCTGGTGTAAAAAGATGACCTATAACTATTTTTGACCTTTTTTTCTGAAGTCGAAAACGACAAACGACCTTTTTTTTTTTTTCCCAGTCGACTTTTCCGGAATTCCGGTCTTTGACTACAAGTATATTCCATGCTAAGCTCATGTCGTGAATTACTCTTTATTCTGTCAGGATGGACACACAGATGAAAATGGTATCTTGCATCCTGACAGCCAACAGGACTACCACCTCACGGCAGTATACTCTAGTCATGGCAATGTAGTTCTCCAAATTCACAGGGCCTTTGACACGTGTGACCCTAATGACTACGCACTGGATGTGAGTGACAGTGGATGGAATATACTTATTTGAGATGTTTTGATAGACTGACTTTGATTGATCGGATGACTGACTAACTGACTGACTGACTGACTGACTGACTGACTGACTGACTGACTGACTGACTGAATGAATGACTGACTGACTGACTGGCTGACTGACTGACTGACTGACTGATTTACAGCATTCGCTAACTAATGCTTTGACTGACTGACTGACTGACTGACTGACTGACTGACTGACTGACTGACTGACTGACTGGGCAGGAAGCCAAGCACAAGTTGACAGATAGGCCTAAATTTGGTTTTGTATGGGTTGTTGTTGTTGTTGTCAGTCTGGACGACTGACTGCTTGCTTGATGTTTAACATTATTCGATCGCTTGTTTCATTAGTTGATTGTAATTGATAGATTATATGACTAAAATCCTTATTCACCAGAATAGACTAATAGACTAAGCAGTCTGCTTTACAGCTTACCTTAAGAACAGAAAGACAGATAGACTGACATAGTTTACTGGTAATACAGTTATAATTGTCCAGAGAATAGACCACTCTCAGTTATTATGCATATTATGGTCAATCGGGCATAGCAAAAAAATAGCAAGCCACATTACCAACACGCATTTATTCAATTCTCTACGTTTCCATTGTAAAAGGAATTTGATTAGCTGTTTGTGGTCTGTTGCTATATTCGCTTTTACTGGCTGATGCATCTTTTACTGTCGGAAGCGAGATTTGGTGATGCACTTACACCACGAGCTTTGTTAGAGTTAACTAATTGAGAACAGCTTATAGTCAGGTCTAAGGTATGTTGATTTTTTGTATCCCATTTTCCTTCGTCAACAAAGAATGGAACGACACATCTCATATATGTGGAGTCCCGAGAATCTACTGATTCACCGTTTGGTTATGATCTCACACGGATGCATCATGGCGTCCAGAGGGTGCAGCTCCTAAAACCGGAAGTGCCCAAAATTCGCTTTCCCCCAGACACATGGACCTTCGAAGTTCGGGCTCCGGAGGTATGGCGATCGCTGTCTTTGTTGGTGGGATGATATGCTGATAAAGCTGCTGCTGCTGCTGCTGCTGCTGCTGCTGATGATGATGATGTAGATGTAAATGATGATGGACCAACGACCCAAAGATGATGATGATTATGACGATGATGATGATGATGAAGAGGAAGAGGAGGAGAAGGGTATTTAATTCAATTTTTGCCTCGTTTTGGGGATAATTAAAGTGCCACATCTAAATTGTTTTTCACTGTGTAAACAAACACAAATATATTTATCTCACTGATTAGAATGATGATGATAATGATGATGATGACTATGATGATGATGATGATGATGATGATGGTAATTAAGACGATGAAGATGAAGATGACAGATGACAAATGATGACTATGATGATGATGATGATGATGATGATGATGATGATGACTATGATGATGATGATGATGATGATGATGATGATGATGATGGTAATTAAGACGATGAAGATGAAGATGATGATGATGATGATAATGATGATGATCATTTTCATCATTACCAGATCCTCATGCCGGAGAAAGAAACAACGTATTGGTGGCACACAACAATTCTGCCCCAGATTAACCAGCCTCACCATATCATACAGGTAAGTAGAATCAATTTTGCCGGTATTCCGGGTTCAACTCCAGTTCGGTGCAGTGCTGTCTGCAAATAAGCAACCCTCTGCTGAATAAATCATTATATTAATTCAAATATAGTGTGTACATGGAACAGGAGTGAAGTAAATTGTGTCAAGCTGTTGTGTATAACTGCAGTTCCTTTATAATCAAGTGAATGAAGTAAGAATTTGACTGTGTTGACCTATAAGGACATATGTCACAAATAGGACAAATGTAAAGACGGGTATCATTTTTGTTAATTATATTTAGGTTGGTTCTAATGACTTACTATTGGGAAACATGAATGGGCTTAAGATTATGGCCCAGCCAATCGTTACTGTCGGAAAGCAAGTCTCTCCACCCNCCCCCCCCCCCCCCTTCCACACACACACACTTTTTCCATTATATAGCAGTTATGCCCCCCGTATGTTTAAAGTCTTTATCTTCTTTCTGTCATTCAGTATGAAGGAATCATAGCCGAAGGAAGCGAAGAATTTGTCCATCATATGGAAGTCTTCCACTGTGAAATCCCTCATGGTTTGTGGTAACAGTGAAAACCCTCATAACACGAACATGATTGTGGCCGAANACACTTTTTCCATTATATAACAGTTATGCAGTTATTTTTAAAGTCTTTATCTTCTTTCTGTCATTCAGTATGAAGGAATCATAGCCGAGGGAAGCGAAGAATTTGTCCATCATATGGAAGTCTTCCACTGTGAAATCCCTCATGGTTTGTGGTAACAGTGAAAACCCTCATAACACGAACATGATTGTGGCCGAAAAGGCTATGTTATTCATGAACTGAGCTCATCATATCGCACTTCAAAGCCCATGAGGGAATATAACAACAGAACGTGTTAACCGAGGTGGTTAGCCTAATCTTGTGGCGTGTTATCAGGGTTTAGCTACATATTTTGGAGAGCAAGAGCAGAACAAATTTAATGTGTCGTGACAGTGCCTTGGTGTGATTATGATTTTAAGAACAACCAAAGATGGTGGCATCATGTGATAAAGGTCGGAACAATGGTTCGGTGCATTGGTAGCTAATCAAGTGGAAATATCATGTGATTGGTGGCGGTCTGTAGTGATGGTGATAGTAAATGAGTCAGAGGTAATACTAATTGTGATAGTTGTAGTAACAGAGGTGGTGGTGGTGGTGGTGGTGGTGGTGGTGGTAGCAGCAGTAGTAGTATTAGATGTTGTGCTAATAATAATAATAATGGTAGTAGTAGTAGTAGTAGCAGTAGTAGTAGTAGTAGTAGTAGTAATAGTAATAGTAGTAGTAGTAGTAATAGTAGTAGCAGTAGTAGTAGTAATAGTAATAGTACTAGTAATAGCAATAGTAGTTTTTGTAATAGTAGTAGTTGTAATAGTAGTAGTTGTTGTTGTTGCTGTTGTTGTTGTTGTAGTAGTTGTAACAGTAAAAGTAGAATAAAAGTATTACTCAATGCTAGTAGTAAAAGGAGGAAGATGAAGAATAAAGTCTTAGTGGTAGCGGCAGCAACATCAGCAGCAGCTATAGTAGTAGTAGTACTACTACATGATCAACATTATGAATAGTAGCAGCAATAATGATAATGCCAGCTGTGGTGATAGTGATACTCTCGGTTAAAATAGTGATGGTGGTGCTCTTGATAGTATTAGTAATAGAGCTAGGTGATTATTATAAGCCAACCCGCCTTTGGGAATTACAATAACCAACCAGGAAAGCTAATAAGGGCGGAACCAACCAACCAACCAACCAACCAACCAACCAACCAACCAACCAACCAACCAACAAATCAACCGATCAACCAACATACCAACCAACTAACCAACCAGTTTCAAGGCATTTCGTGTTGTTGTCACCATTAACAATGTCAGTGTTAGTATTTGTTCACTACCTAGCCATTTTGATTATGGTTGTTGCTGCTGCTGTTGTTGTTGTTGTTGTTGGTGGTGGTGGTGGTGGTGGTGTTGTTACTACTGTTGTTGTTGGTATTATTATTATTATTATTATTATTGTTATCATTAATGTTGTTGTTGTGGTTGTGGTGGTGGTGGTGGTGGTGTCATAGTTGTTGGTAGTGATGGCGATGATAGTACATGTATACATTCAGACTTGCTAATGTATTCGTCACCTTCGCAGGACACGGCATCCCGTACTACAGCGGGCCTGGTTTGTCCGAAGGGAAACCCAAAGGCCTTGAGTCATGCAGAAAAGTGATTGGCGCTTGGGCTATGGGAGCGGAGGTGAGTCTTCATATAGGTAAAGTCTACTGAGACTATCAAAACTTAAAGGGTAAGGGGTAGATGTTTGCATCACAGCTAAATAATCCGCATTTTATTTATGAATACTTAATTAAACCGCGTAAAGTTTTCCTTTCTCCTGATAGTTTCTCAGAAAACACCACAGGAATGTCGGGAATTTCATCCATTACCTTTGCTGCGTGACGACAAAAAGGGAAAAAGGCCAGCAGACGATTGGTTCAGACATTTTGGGCAGGTGCCTGCAAAAATTGTTTGCTGTTTCTTGCTTTATGACGTCACGCAGCAGAGTAACAGTGCATACAGGGAGTGAAAATCCTGATATTCCAGCGTTGTTTTCTTGCAAACTGTCTGGCGGAGGGAAAGTGTACACGGTTTGCGGTTTGTTTGTTTTTTTTAGCCTGTAATGCAAATAATTATCAATCTCTCTCCCTTTAAGTGATCAAATAATGTTGCAAATCTACGACTAGTCAATAATATTGAGACTTTCCTATATAGTTAATTAAAACTTCGTCAGGGTTAGAAATTTGCATTATAACCAGAGCTGTGGCCAGTCACTTTGTTCGCATCTAATAAATAAGGCGTCCCGAATATTGCCGGAACTTACCGAAGTAGCTCTCAAGCGTCCCGAATGTCACCGGAATTTACCGATGTAGCTCCTAAGTAACTTGAATGCCTTCTCTTAATATTTCCATGTAATTACAGGCCATGATATACCCAGAGGAGGCTGGGGTTCCAGTGGGAGGGCCCGGCTACTCTCGCTTCGCCTTACTGGAGGTTCATTATAACAACCCACAGAAGAAGGCTGGTCAGTGGTAGTACTTGTTGGTGTTGTTATCGTTGTTTTGTTGTTGTTGTTGTTGTTGTTGTTGTTGTTGTTGTTCTCGTTGTTCTTGTTCTTGTTCTAGTTGTTGTTCTTGTTGTTGTTTTTTTCTACCATTGCCTCTTCTTCTTTTTCTTCTTCCTCCTCTTCTTCTTCTTCTTGCTCTTGCTGTTGTTGCGTTGGTATTGGTGTTAGTGGTATTGAAGCCATCATTGCAGTCTACCTTTGTAGTAATAGTAGTGGTATTGGTGGTAAGTTCATGCTCATGCTGTTGCGGAGGTTGTTGTCGTTGTCTTTGTTGTTGTTGTTGTTGTTGTTGTTGTTGTTGTTGTTGTTGTTGTTGTTGTTATTTTTTTCAGCATGTTCAAGAATAAAAGTGGCTTTGGATGGTGATAACTATGATAGACATGAAGCACCAGTAGGCCCTTTATCTCATTTCTGTTCATGTATGTACAGTTATATTAGTCTGCTAAAGCAGGAGCATCTTCGAAAATTGGCTCGCATAGTTTATATTCCATTAAAAGTTTAAATTTGCTTCTCACACCCAGTTTAAATAGTTTATTGTGACAGTTAGTGATTGTCGTGATGACAGGTATGATAGTTGTGATGCTGATTAACCAGATGAGAAGAGTATTGTTAATATTTCGACACCAAGGATTCAACCCGTGTAAAGACGATCACCTGGTTGAGGCCACAGCTTTCACAAAGAACGAAAGTGTCGGTCATATACGGTGGTAGATATAAATGTATCTTGTAGCGACAGTCACACAGCCTAAAGTTACATACACACATCCTCAGGCCACATGGATACTTCGGGCATCCGATTCTACGTGACGTCACAGCTCCGGAAGAATGACGCAGGCATCATGGAGCTAGGCCTGGAATACACCAACAAAATGGCGATACCGCCTGGCCAGAAACATTTCACACTCACTGGGTACTGCGTTCATGACTGCACGAAAGTGGTAAGGTGAATTGTGTGTACTGTATTCCTCAAAGGTGTAGGCAAGGGGTTGGGCACCAGGACCTCTACAGTAACGATATAACAGGTGTAAAATATTGTTAGGGCATAGTGGGGGAGGGGAGGGGGGGACATTTTTTTTTGGTAGGAGGGGAGGGGGAGCGGAGAGGTCCCCATACCCCTTTTACAGAATTATACTGTGCAGAAATATTATCACACTCTTACTGACGCATTTAGCCGAATAGTTTAAAATAAGATCTACTATTCACAAGAAAACTTTCAGAACTCTTCACAAAACCTCTTGAATTGAGACTATGTAGATCCATACCAAATATGTAAATTAAGAAATGAAGTATTATAATGCCTCAGTGGCCGTATGCATGATCCTTGCCTTAATTAACGTACGGTGTTAATTACAGTGAACATAACAAATGTTTTGGAAGTTTCCCTTCGTTACCGTAGTGCGTTGACTAATATAAGGATTATCCACATGGCTACATGTGTGCAAAGTACGTCCCTGTGATATATCAAGGAAAAATGTTTGACCACTAACTATGAAACGCACTATTCTTCTACTCCTTTGGCCGCAGGCTCTACCCCCTGGAGGAATGCATGTGTTCGCCTCACAACTCCATACTCACCTCACGGGCAAGCGTGTGTACACGAAGCACGTGCGACAAGGCCGTGAGCTGCCAGAGTTGAACAGAGACAACCACTACAGCCCTCACTTCCAGGAGATACGCAGACTGCCCGAGGTTGTACACGTTCTACCGGTACGTTTATTTGTTTGTTTGTTTGTTTTCTGCTTCTAGATTCTAGATGAAGTAAAATATAATAAGTATAGCAAATACCACCCGCGAGTCAGTACATTATTTTCTAGCTCTGCCGCATTAGTCGCAGCCATCTTGGCATGCCTAGATATTGATACTTCTTTTGCTTAGGCCTACCCACAGAATATAAGGACCACCCCTTTCGCGCAGTCACAGGGGACCAAACAAATGCAGCCCTGGTTACGGTATTAATTGTCTTTTCTCTCTACTCCAATTCTGGAACAACGAAGCACCGTAATAACAGTAAAACTATGAAAGTTCCGATCACCCCATTTTTACCGAGGTCTACTGTAATGTACATTTGTATATATAGCGATCGCACTGGCGGCTTGTGATCCACAAAGTTACCGTTCAATTTTCCGCCATCCCCCCCCCTCCCCCCC
>JAWQUT010000739.1:21806-75455 GCA_033807755.1 Ellobium chinense
CCAAATCCCCTGCCCATACTCCTTCGCGATGTCTTCAAATAACAACATAAACCTCTATCCAGTTATGTCAGATCCAGTGCTCTTGCTCCGAACACCTATAACAAAGGTAACACAAAGCTGAAAGACAATAGAAATGCATTGCACAAAAAATGTCCCTACGTTTTGCTTGGTCTATGTATGATTAGAAATTAGTTGTATTTTCTCTATATTCTGAGCTAAATTTTACCCAGCACTGCAGGTGGCGTTGCACTTACTGATGAGCCGCCACTGACTGGTGGAGAAGTGGTAAGAACATAATCACTGTGTAATGTTGGTGGTTTCAGGGTGACGAACTGATGACATCATGTGTGTATGATACAACAACCAGACCTAATGTCACAGTGGTGAGTTCTCTCTCTCTCTCTCTCTCTCTCTCTCTCTCTCTCTCTCTCTCTCTCTTTCTCCCTCTCTNTCTCTCACTCTCTCTTTCTCTCTCTCTCTCTCTCTCTCTCTCTCTCTCTCTCTCTCTCTCTCTCCCTCCCTCCCTCCCTTTGTCTCTCTTTCTCCAATATTATACATTAGATGTAAACTCTACATGTACGTTGTGAATAGTTACCCGTCAATGGTGTGAATTTAGTGGTCATAATGCTATGGAAGTTCATGTACTGTCCCGTCAAATACTGCGTCGTGTACTATGTACCATAAAATGTGGTGTGGACTCATTATCAGTAGACATGGTTAACTTGATGAACTTGATAAGTACATATTATTTCATTTACATTTTCTTGAGTCCACCCGTCTGTGAAACGAGTACTTGATTTTAGGCAGTGAAAGATATTTTTAGAACGTTAGTGACCATCCCCTGTGGAAGGGCAGCGGCACTGAATACTCCCAAGGAGTTGAGGAAGCCATTGAATAATCTGACCTCCTGTGACAATAATAATGCGAATTCGCGTGAGCGGCCAATGCCTGCAGAACAGAAAGCCTATAAATCTCAATATTATGTTATTTAGTACTGATGATGGAAACAACGAAGAGGACGATGATCTTGACGATGATAAAGAACAAAATGATGATAATCATGATACTGTGTTGATTGACCAGTATAATACTCTCCAAAGTGTCGTATCTCTAGGGTGGCTTCTCCATCTCTGACGAAATGTGTGTCAACTACATCCACTACTACCCTAAGACTGATCTAGAGGTGTGCAAAAGTTCCGTTCAGACTCATGCACTGAACACGTTCATGTACTTCATGTACAGGTAATGGTAACGATTGTGTCCATTTTTCTCGCTATCATCATTATCATCTCATCCTCATCCTCATCCTCATCCTCATCCTCATCCTCATCCTCCTCCTCCTCCTCCTCCTCCTCCTCCTCATCATCATCATCATCATCATCATCATTGATTATGAATAATATATTAAAAATATATATTGATGAACTGTCTACCAGTCGATATAAAACAGATTTTAATAATTACAATAGAATATGGAGAAAAAAATTCACAAATAAAAATCACTATCTAGTAAGAATCTCCAGTGGTAAAATTTGCCAAATTTTCGGTCGCTAAACCTTCATCAGGGCGAGTAAATGATGATGATGATCATCATCATCATCATCATTTTAAAAAATATAGAAACTCTCAAAACTGTGGCATGAAAAATTTAATAAAAGTTCCAAATTTTCGGACGCGTGTCCTTAATCAGGAAACAGAAAAAAAAATAATGAGTACAGATTAATGATACGAACATACATCATGGCATAACACATAGGCAGATAAGATCAAATCTGAACATACTACAAATAAAGGGCAAGAAACTAGAACTGAACCCACAACAAACGGGACGGCAGGTAAAAACAATGTCCCTTCCCACACCTCCATATCATCATCATCATCATCATCATCATCATATCATTGAAAAAAGGAAAGAAGGCGTTCTCCACCAGAAAAGCTAGGCTTTAATTGAAAAAAAACAATCCAAAGAACAATCCAAATTTTCGGAACTAGTATGTTCCTTCGTCAGGGATACTACACAGAATGACATGAATACTAAAGATGTGCCTCATCATCATATCATCATCATCATCATCCTCATCATCATCATGAATCATCGGAATTCTATTCAGTTGCTTTTCTGTGTATGTCCATTGTTTTAGTTGTCAGTCCTGAAAAAGTATTAGGAAACGAAAAGTCAAAATCTTTGTTAATAAATTCATTATATATTAATTTTCAATTATTTTGTGTTAACTCTGGGCAGAACCATATTTGATTTCAATCATCATCATCATCATCATCACCATCGTCATGAATTTTTTTCATCTCACAGTCTTTTTAGAATGTCTAGTCTATATTTCTTAAAATAATCATCATTATTGTTATCATCGTTACGTTAACATCATCATCATCATCATCATCATCATCATCATCATCATCATCATCATCATGCAGTCTCCGAATAGGACAAACTGCCGGAAGGGATATAAACAAAGCCAAATAAACGAAACTAAAGCTTCCATTACAATTATCAGAATCAACATATTAAACATCACCAGTATCATCAACATCGTCAATATTACCACCAGTACCGTCACAGCTGTCTATTTGTTTGCTTAAAGACCACCTATTGCCTGAAATTAGTCGATTTAACCCTCGTAGGACACTCATAATAGGTCCGCAATGGATCTAGTTTTGGCTCCTAGGACGGACACGAGCTTTGCTCTAAGGGCAAAGCAGAGCTTGCTACGACCAGTGTTTGCGCATTTAAGCCGGAGCTTTTGCGGGTCTCCCAGAATCTGTATTTCGAAGATGGAGTCAAACTTAATGCTATTCAATAAAATTATAATAAATATGAGGCTGTTTTATTTTTAAAACATTCCTTCAAAAATATATTATGAACGGAAATAATCGCTCTTGCGAGCAGACACTTATCGTACACAGACTGCAAACACATAACTATTGACAACAACAGTATACAAAATACAAACATGCATAAATTACAAAATATTGAACATTTTCCCATTTTCCACCAGAGTTGAAGGTGCCCATGTCTATCCAGAGGCTGGGGATCGAGCCAACTACCATCACATACCGTGGACGCCCATGAACGTGAACCTCCTGAAAAATCTGTACGCTACCTCGCCCCTGTCCATGCAGTGCAACAAATCCGATGGCTCGCGATTTCCGGGTGACTGGGAACATTCCAAACCTACGGAGATTGTTGAGCCCTTTGTTATTGAGAAAGAAAAGCCTGCATGTTGAAAATTAACAAGCCATGGGTATCGTTTGTTACTGAGGAGGGATAACAAACAAAGAAAAATGCTGGCCGCAAGAGCTAAATAAAGACGAGCCCAATCAGCAACCAAGGAACGTCGAGTGATTGTCGAGAGTGGTTTGGAGAGAGAAAGTTCGTTCTAATGAGATTACTGGCTGAAAGACGGGAACAAGATTACACTCAAAATTATACCCCTGTCGGAGACAGCCTCTTAAGCATTGGAAGCTATGCAGACTTTTAGGGGCCGTATGCACAATGCTGTATAACTTTGCGAGCTGGCAAAAAACTACAGGAGCCTCCCTCCTTCCTTCCTCCCTTTCCAACAAACAAGTAATGTTTCCCATTGTTACCGCCAGCGCACAATGTTAGCATTGTTCTTACGGTCCCAGAACGGACCAGTCTTCCTCACACAAAAAAACGATGCTTCAGTAATCACACAAAATTTACTTCAACTTCAAGCGATTGCCGCCGACCGTTTTGGAGATAATCATGGTTGATGCTCAGCTTCAAATTTCTATCACAGGATTAAAGTAGTTAGGGCTCCATCTGGAATTCGAAGGCGGAATTCCAAGGCAGACGACCTGGTTTTGTTTTACATCATAGGCCTACTATGTTGAAACTAAGTTCTTGAATCATGTAACGCCTGTGCATTTCATTACAAGTCCACCTACACCCATGAAATCTGATAGGCCACCGTTTTCGTCAATTTCGAATTGTATGGTGGCCTTTGTTTGTCCCTTAAAATGGTGACTTCATGTTTTCAAAAAGTAATGCTTCTTTGTAACGCTCTTTATAGCTCCATGGTAAAGCTTCGTAAAACGCCAGTTGTTGCTTTGAATTTGCTCAAACAAATTGGTAGAGTTCAAGGGTCAAAGGTTGCATCACTTTGTTGTCTGATGTCTGTTGGTCGTTAACGCTTTGAAGGTATGAAGATGCCAATGTTTTTTTCACTGTTGGCTATATAAGGTTTTACACCTCTCATTAATTTATCAAAGGGTCCCATGCCAAAATACTTTCTAAACATGTTGTTAAGCTCTTCCTCCAAATTTTAACACAAAGAAAAAATGCTCCTAAACTAATCAGATTTTGAGGACTTAGAGTTAGACAGTGAAGCAGGCTACCTAATATTTTAGGCCTTTTCACTCAGTAAACTCAGGTAAACCTTACCCACCTAGCAACAACCACAAATTTTATACAGTACTTGAGTGACTAAACCCCACCTATTCTGAGTCTACACGTGTATTTGCATCTATCTAAGCTTCTGAAATTCAAATCCAACCCCCCTTCCCTATCCCACTTTCCATGGCCAGTTTTCTGATTTTGTAGGGACTATTTAAAATTGCATACCAAAATACCAGGTGCTATTGCCAATCTTCATACCTGGAAGCCCATTCGAAATAAGTGTTGTTTTATCGCTCATATAGAGACTGAATGTTCTCAGCGAAGAACTGATTACGCCTCACGTGAGATGTATTTTCCGTGGCACATTAAGTTATATTATTATAGTCATCTGCTATGAACGAAAATTATAAAATTAAAACAAGAGAAAAAACACTTTCTCTAGCCTATTTCACAATATTAGTATACAATCATGAGCTCTTGGGATAGAAAAATCGTATAGAAAAATGCTGTTACGATCTGACAGGAGCAATAAACCAGAGAGATGATGAAATTCTGTGTTATATTCTGTGTTCCATTTACTGCATAATTATTTCGTAGGTCTTTTCATGTTTCAGATTTACTCTCTGTTATACATGGTGATTCCGAGGCGTCTACCTCGGCGGCATATTTACGGTGGTGATCATGCCGTGTTGGAGTGGTGAAGTGGTGGCTCTGGCGCGGTGCTGGTGGTGGTGGTAGTGGTTCTTTCAAGGTGGAATTAACTTGCTGCGGGGCTAGGGATAAGTATACTGCGTGGCCCCTCTTTAACGGGAAAAAAGACACGGAGCCCACAGTTCCTTGAGAAGCGTGGCGCTCTGCGGGGCCTTTGACTCCACACATAACTGAAGTTTCCTGGAATTGGTCTCTCTCTCTCTCTCTCTCTCTCTCTCTCTCTCTCACACACACACACACACACACACACACACACACACACACACACACACACACATACACACACACAGACACACACAAACACACACATATACACACACAAAATTAGTATACACACACACGTACACACAGACATTTTCTTTCCATCTCT
This sequence comes from Ellobium chinense, assembly GCA_033807755.1. Classification (NCBI taxonomy): domain Eukaryota; kingdom Metazoa; phylum Mollusca; class Gastropoda; order Ellobiida; family Ellobiidae; genus Ellobium; species Ellobium chinense. Next base: position 27,266 of record JAWQUT010000739.1, read on the forward strand.
ACGTCTTCTTCTGTTTTACCCTCTCTCAAGCTCCTCTTGCCATGTTTCTCCCACCCTCTCCCCCTCTCTTTATCTCTCATTTCTCCCCTTTTTATATTTCTTATCCCCGTTCTCTTCCCCGTCTCTTTCGTCTCCTCTCACTCTCCCTCTCTCTCTCTCTCTCTAAATCTCTCCCATTCTATCTGTCTCACTCAAAAGTGGTGTGCCCTCCTCTCCGCTTGCAATCTCCTTCTTCCTCTTTCACCCTGTCTGACCTTTTCTTCCACTTCTTGTCGCATTAACTGCCCGTCTCCCGACTTCTTGTTTGCTCTTTTACCCAAGTATTTTCAACATTTGTGTGCCATTTCCTCTGTTACAATCAATCACCCAGAAACCAGTGTTGCCACTTGTACAGATTTTCCCCAACAGCAGGGTAAAACGGCTTTGTGAATAGGAAAAGAACGTTTTTCATAAGTTGTTGAGAAAAAAAATTGAATGTAAAGATAAAGTGGATAAAATGCTTGGTTTTTCTCTTTTCATCAATAAAACTTGGATTTTCTCCACTAACTTTGCTTCAGCATGGTGGGTAGGGGTGATCACACTGCCATATTAGTGCCTAGGCCGAGTAGAGAAATGTAGGCCTAGGACCCAAAAAAAAAAAAAATCATTCTTGCTATAGGAAAAAAGTATATGATCAGAGTGGCAGTAATCGCCAGCAGTCGCCGGAGGTGGTTATGTACATAATACAAACTGACCGTACTGGGGTTGCTCATGTGACAAGTGACATCAAAAATTAGCCACAGTGCTTCATTACCAAAGGGTGCCTAACTGATGTCGAAACGGGAAAGCTAATATGTGGCTCCAAAACAGCAGCCAATACTATGATGTAACATTAGTATTACTGTATTACATGTATAGTCTTTGACAAAAGTGCATCGCCTCGCGTACTTACAGGTTACAGAAACCTAATCAAATTTCCCTCTTTTAGCCAATAAACTGTTTTCTCTACTGTCACTTACAAGAAATTCCACAATCTCTAAGTCTTCTCTAAGTATTTGCAGAATTCAATCAGATTATTAAAAATGAGGTTAAAAATATAGGTCTTTCAGTTCGTTTTCGAGCTGCGAACCGATACATCGAAAGGTGTAAACAAGCTAACCCGTTTTGATCCGCACAAAAGGCCACACCGAAACCGAAGTGAATGACTCAAACTTCAAGTTTAATTTATAAAATCAGGAGATAATGTAAAATAATTCGCAGGTAGGTTCACAAATCTAGGGCCCATTCTCCACTGTCTTCCTAACATGACGGCATGTTATTTTCAGCCAATTAAAAGTATGTAACCTACAGACGCGGCGGGCTGTTAAACAAAATAAGTGCTATACTTTGGCATACTAATGGTGTTTTAGTGGGTTAGTTGTTAAATAAAGACTATTACTTTGAAGAATATGCATCTTAATATGACCAAAGGCAGAAAAAGATGCACGAAGGATTAGGATATGAAACTGATAATTGAAATAATTTAGAAAATCGAGGAGGGGAACGCGTGAGAGACCTTTCAGAAGAAAATAAGTAGAGCAGAATGGTGAGACATGGCTCGCATAGCATGCTGTTAAATGGGTGAAGCATACAGTCGATGTGCATAATAGGAGAAGTTTTCCCTTCTCGTCATTAAAATTTACCAAAAGCTGTCTGATCATCATGCTGCGAACTCTGAAGTACTCTCGTAAGCTGTACGTAGGCCTGTGCATTTGGTTTGATAGCACCGTCTACTGTGTGAACTTGTAGTTGTCTTTGATGTGAAACGAAGTTACAACGAATACGATCGTAGGCAAATCGTCGCCGTCGGACACATGATAACAAGACCTAATTTTGTAAGGTCACATGAGAAAGCATGCGGCATGCGCGGGCATGGGTGATGATAACACTTTTGTGCGGTCATTCACGAAAGTTTTTAGTTGTACTCTGACAGCAGTCACAGCTAGATCTTACAAGACTGTCTACACTATCCTGCAATTTTGTATGGGACTAATATAAATCTATCTAGATCTAGACATAAAAGAGATTTGTTTTACGTAAGGTAGGTCTACTTTACTTTTATCACAAACTCTGCAGCCGTAGGCATAGCCATAGTGTGCGTGTCGGAAATATAACCAATGTTAGGAATAATCAGAATTAATCACGGAATAGGATCGATCTTGTTGTGTGAACCCACAGAGCTCTATCAGTAATAGAACTCTGTGTGTGGACCAATGACTAAGCATTAATGCAAGGTCGGTCCATGTTGCTTTGATTACACATACAACATAGGCCTAGTCTAGTCGGCACTCTCACGGGACGGTGCGGCAGTGGTAATGATATACATACAAAAAAGCGAGGAACTTCTGATTTGTCTATCTAGTCAACAAGAAACAACCGTAAGCAGCAAAAATAAGTTTTTATGTTTACATTACAATGATTAATGAATACAGCTCATTCGGAACTTACCGATTTTTCTCAGCATTCACAGTGCTTTACCGTGGGGAAGGCATGTGAGCGCTGCGTCATTTCCCATCGTTTTCTTCATGTGAAAGGGGGAAAAATTTCAGCAGGAAATTTGACTGGGCTTTTGTCAAAAACAAAGTTAATAGTAAATCCTCAATATCCCAGCCATCAACACTGATCAATAAATGTCCCTGTAGTTGATAAGGAAGAATAGTAAAATGTTGCTTAGTTCTTTAGTTTAGTGTCACGTACAGAATCAAAGTGTTAAGCTCATTCAAAATTTCCCAAATTTGGCACTGAGAGTGAGAAAATTAATAATATTCAAGAGATAACCATTATGCATATATACCCCTTACACTATAAATGATAGACCTAAAATGCTCCATCAATGTAGGCAATGCATGATACTTGCATTAATCTAGTGGTGTCAGTCAGGTATGATAGAATAGATTATTCTGCCTATTGCACCAAAAAAAAAATGGTTCAACTCAGGTTCTCTCTATTGCTTTCAGAGGAAGTGATGACTTATCTTTGATATTAAATGGAGACTAATGAGGGGTGTCTGTATTGTAGGCTAGAGCAAAATTGTAGATTAAATTACATGTATATGTAAACATCCAGGTATGTTTATAAAATGAGACAACCTTTTCTTTTTTTTAAATGCTTGGAATGTATCAGTGTCTCATTGTCTTATTTGCAAGTGCAAACTAGATTCACAAGGTTCTAGTAAACAACTGGTAGTCCTATTGGATCTAAGTGATGATATATGATGATGGATTAAATGAAATTGCTGGCATGTATTGTTAGGGTCTATTAAAAAAAAAAAAATGATATTTTAAGGATTGTAAATTGTGATTGGACCAAAGATAACTTATTTCTAGTCAGTCAGTCATAGCCAGCATATAATATTAAATGTATTTGTTAGAGATACTTTGGAACCATGCAATATATCAAAAAGTCAAAGTATGTTGACTTTTTTTTTTCCAAAAAAGGCTTTCATGAATTTGGTAATTTCCTTTATAAAGATATGTTGCCTTTTTCATATCTCCACAAAGGACTTTTGGGTTTCTGTCGAAGGTTATTCATTTGTCAACTGCATTACCAGAAAAGCTGCAAGCCGGTTTTACCTGTGGTGGAAATGTTGGGCCTGGTTTAAAACAGAAGCCATTTTATGTAGATTTGGATGAAAGAGCCAATCCATGAATATTCTGTTGGACATCATAGTGTTGTGGGAGGGGATTTGTAGATTTTCATTATACTATGCCCTTAATTAACAACACAAAGTCATTCAATGCGCAGTAAATCTGTGCTTTTTCAGAATATCAGTTGGCCAGGCTTGTTCAACCTTGAGGTAAAATATTTAAGTTCATGATGCGTGATCTTTTGTTCATCTGCCAGCTTAATTATCAACCACCTGCAAATTTACCAATATGTACAGTAACTATTAATTGCTTTTTTTTTCCAGTTGTAAGTACAGAAAATTTTCATTTTAATGTTCCTCCATTTCATTACAGTTGCCTGCTATTATATCAGCCATCTGCAAATATGTCTAAACATATACTGAGCCACTATGATCCAGCAGTAATGCAAATGCACAAAAGCCTGGAATTGGCCAAATCAACTGGGGCATCACCAGACGTCATCAAATCCATTGAGTCAGCCTTGGAGCTAGTGGAACTGAGGGAGAAATTCACCGCTCATACCACAAGCAAGGGAAGCGATGTTACAGCAAGTATTGAGGAAGAAACTTATAAGCATGACTGGGAGGGCGTTCACAAACAAGGCAAGACCACATGGCAACTGCGGCCAAGAATGATGAGTGGACATTTAGAAGGTGAATGATGTTGCTGATGCAAAGATGATTTAAAATTTGTCAATGCAGCCAACTCACTTGATCGTAGGACATTGGGAACACAGAAAAAGTTTTTCACTAAGAGGAGTTGCCATAAGCCAGTGATTTTTATATATAGAGAGCTATAGTATTTTGTTATGTGGACACTGTTGTGATTAAACGGAAGACAAAATTATTTGAATTGCGATCAATCAGAGAAGGCTGTATGTGGTGGAAAAGAAATATTTTGCTGATGGCAATATATAGGATGCCTTCCCTGCTGAAAAATTTCATACTTACAGGGACATCATAAACAGAGGGCTGGACGGGTATATTTAATGAAATGACAGGTCACTCAATTTTAAACAGCGGGCTGTTATAAGACTCAGTTCTAAAAGGAGAACAAACTCCATGGTCTTCACCAGACAGAGATAAGCTTAAAGGAACAGCATGAAATGAGTTTATTTATTTCTCCACAAGACACTGGTATTTCTCCTAGATTATAAACACAGAATGTTATCAGTTATATACTTGAATGTGCTGTATTCATTTTGGATAGTGGGTCATAAAATTAGGAGGGATTTCACATTACATGTAAGTACAGAGAATTCCGCTGAACTGCAGCCTCCCAGGATCATGGAAAAAAGGTTGTGATTTTTCCAGTAATTTAGAAATATAGCTTTTCATCATGTGGAAGATATTATGATTAAATGGAAGTTACGACTAAACTGATTGCTGTTAAGTGATGTCAACTATGCCAAACACCATGAATTCATTAATTATGAATTATGATCTTCAGGGGAGTTTTTAAAGTCCATTATCAGCATTCAGAGAGCCAAGCGTGTGCTGGACATTGGTATGTTCACAGGATTCAGTGCTCTCTCAATGGCAGAGGCTCTCCCTGGTATGTATAACAAATCTGAGTAATGGTCAGCCTAATGGGATGACAGAAATTTTTGTTGATGGGAATGACATTAAATATAACTTTACCTTAGCCTTTGTGAAGCAAGCTTCACATCATTTGTCATTGATACGCTTTTCCTCTGAAAATAAGTGTCAAATTCTTTGCATATTAATTGCCATCCTGGTTTTGTTATGATCAAATTTGTGCAGTTGCTTCACACTCACAGTTGGGATAGTGGCAAACTTCAAGGTGAAACGATAAGAGGGCCAATCCTAGGTTGATGCCTAGCACACTGAAAGAGTAAAGTTTGATTCATGAACGCTCAGTAGCCCATATTTCAGAGTTGTTTCAATGAATGGATAATGCACTGTATATAATGGACTGTGTTTAGTTATACCATGGGATGAGACTGGGTCAAGCTTTAGAATAGTATTAAGCTGTTGAAAAGATGATTTTTAATTATCTATTCCTCAGTTGATGGAGAAGTTGTGACCATTGATAGGAATGAGTATCTAAAAACACTGGTGGAAGATCTTACCAAGAAGTCACCACATCATAAAAAGATCAGGATACTCATTGGTAAACCAATGTTACTGTTTACTGCTGTTGTTAATGCAGTTTATTTTGCTACAAAGAAATTGGTTAACAGGGTGCGGAGAAATTGTGGCTTAGTTAGAGATGTATATATCGCTGCCGAGAAATAATTTGTCAGATGTCCTTGAAGTCATTTAAGGACATAACAGCTGTATCATTTCCAGGGGCAATATGTAACAGTACAAATGCTGTAGTCGTCATGTTCTCATAGACAATGGATTTACATAACACTGTTTTAGGGATACGTGAGCATGTCGTAAATGGGCTTTAAAATTGTTTGAAGTCTTCTGACAGCTGTTGTCTAGTTCACAAAGACATCTATTTATGAAGAGATCAAGCGGTTCTTTGTGAATGTGGGCATCCATAGAATGTGTTTTTTATGTAGACTGCTGCAATGGTAAAGAGGTAGAAAAACTACTGTATATTTTTCTCAAGGATCTGAATTTCATAGGAAGTCAGAAATGATTTTTCGCGAGGATCTCATTTTCATGAGCCTCCTGTGATGTTTTCTTATATGAAGGCATAATTCTAGAGTAATCTGGATAACTTGACAAAATTGCCTTAAAAAAATAGTTGGCAATGGGTATTCATTTTGATAGAGAAACATACTATAATTGATAGTGTCCAAATAACAAGGGGTTGTAGCTAGAAATTTATAACAGCATTTGCATTTCCTGTAAGGGTTACTGCTTCCTGTGCACAATTGTTACTAGTAATAAGCCGTTCAAAAATTTTGAATGGGACCCTTTTCTGCATGAAGAAATTTTTGCAAGTGAAGCTTTAATTGCGAAATTTGCAAAATTAGATCCTCACCAAAAGAAAAGTATGTATGCTTATACAGTAACAATTACATTGGACTGACTATACTGACATTATGAGGGTAACATCAATTTATTGATTGATCTAATAGGCCTACTTCGGAAATCGCTCAAGGGAAATAATACACCTGAAAATTTGACTCCTTTAGAGTTATGCCCCCTTTTCCGAGCCCACGCCCTTTAGAAGTCGGCCATTTTTGNATTCATGTCAAGAGTTAGAAGCATAACTAATGTCTATTGTGAGCACTTAGGAAGTGGGTCAGGGTCATGAGTGAACACTAGGCTCACACATGTTCAGACAGGAGGTATTTAAGAATTAAATTGCTGTGAAGTTAGTGTCTTTGTGGAATAGTGCTGACATGTTCAGACACAAGCTGAGAGACCCTGAGTTCACTCCCCAATAGAGACAGAAAATTTCACGGTTGTAGGTTTTTTCAGCCCTTCTTCTCAAAATTAATCTCTCACAGTAATGTGATGAAATCTCTAGTGCTACATAACAGCCATAAATTATCAAATAGGGCTCTCATCCCCCTTAATGATAAATAGAAAAATATATCTTGCCCCCAGCTCCACATGTTGACGTTGTTTTCCCAGCAGAAATACTGTCTGTATGCTACGAATGAGCTATGGCTATTTATGGCACACTATGTAACCCTAACTCGAACAAACTCAGACAGAATGTCCTAATAAGTAGCCTTAGTGGGGTGATCTTTTAAGGCCTTAAGCAACTTGATGCCTCAAGAATGTCATTATCTAATCAAAGGTCCATAAGGTCAGATAGTCACAGAATTCAGAGGTTCCCAAAATATTGCACGTTTGCTTACCCTTAGAGTTAGACAAAAGCTTTCCATTGAGTTCATTTTACATGTTAGGATTGAACAGAGCCAAAGTATGAGCAGGATCAGTTTGATCATCTGACTGTAGCTGTAAAGACAAAAATATCAAGATGAGCAACTTTGTGTTCAATTGATGATGGGAGGCTGTAATCATGAAAACTAAAGAATCCCTGATGTAGGATATGTCAATAATTTAGTGGGTGCACAGCTACCTTGACCTTTTTGAAGGTAGTACATTTCAATCCTGATAACAGAACTGCCACTGGAGCTATATGTTTTGTATGTCAACCAGGGATGTCCAGCTTTTTCAGGATGATAGGGGGGTGGGGAGGGAGGCAGCTTTGTAATAGATGTCTAGTGATGTAGTGAGGTACCTTAACATACTCAGTGTGAGACACATTGGGTTCAGCTTCCCATTGTCTGTGTGACTATTGTTACAGATAATGACTGTTGCGTGTATTGTCTGCTGGCTGGGCAGGTGACACTGAGGTGCAAAATTCTGCCGCCGTGCACGTTCTGCAAGGAGTTGCATATGTATTTTGTTGCCGCATTCAAGTGAAGTGAGCAGATGGTAGAATATATTCTATCTCCGCATCACAAAGGTTAAGAGAACTAGCTTCCTTCAAATATACAAGCCAGCAAAAGTGCATTATGCACCAAATAATCTGGTGCAGTATTCCAGTATATATATATGCTCTTATTCTTAACATTGCATATATTTAAATCTTTGCAATCATCTCGTCATAACATAGTAGTAGTGAAACTAGAAGTCTGAGATGGGCAACATTATTGGCCGTCTAGGGGCATCGAAACTCAAATTTTGGTCAGGGTGGTGTTTATTGGATGTTGCGTCCAAATGACGAAATGTGGCTGCATATTTCTTCAATAGTACAGTCGACTCCGCTTAATCGCCCTTCGCTTAATCGCCTTGTTTCCTAGGGAACCGAATTTTTTCTATATAAAAGTCACTGGATAATTGCCTCTCACTCCGGATAATCGACCACTCTTCAGCGCCCATGAATTCAAAGATCAGCGGTTGAAGGGTTACAGTTGACGCGATGGATGGCAGACCGGTTGACTGAGTGACAGCTGCCACCCCGAAATAGGTGTGATAAGCCATTCCTCTCCACCTCCCCCTCCCCTTGTCCCCCTTCCTCCCACGCTACGCATCACCGCCTTCACCTGTCTGATATGCTACTGCGCCGTAAGCCGTGGTATGGTCTCCTCCCCCCCATGCCTTTATTGCGCCTGTCTGGTGGATTTCGGTTAGATCAGAGAACGTGTCATGTGGATGAACGGTCTACCCCGACCATGCTATCCTACTCCTTATTGTCTGCTGGGTTATTGCGAAGTGGCCAATGAGAGAGACCACGGAGATCAAACATTTTGTGCGCTACAACACATCAAACTCGAGTTTGTCCTGAGTCTGGCGACAAGACGGTGTCAATGCACGATATCAAAGAAATTTAATCTTTTTACCAAAAATATGGCCGAAATTACTTCCTCCGCTTAATTGCCGCTCCGCTTAATCGACCACTTTTTCCGTGATCCCGAGGATGGGCGATTAAGCGGAGTCGACTGTACATGATACTGAACAATTTGAGGCCTTCTATGGCAGGATTTCCCAGCCCTATTTAAATACGTGGAGTGGGAAGTGAGGGGGGGAAGTTGATGTAGTTTTGGATTTTGGTCTTCTGGGGAAAGCCAAACTTAAAACATAGGGCTGCATGCTGTTTCAGAATACCTGAACTATAGGATCTGTAAACACTCTGTAGTCTTATGATAATTTAGCATGCCATGCCTTATACACCAATGGTAGCCATGTTTGGATTGTGGACCAGAGGTTGGGCACTATTGTGCTTGGGCAGTGCCAGTGACAAGTTTGCAAGAAGTTTTTTTTTCCTGATAATGCAACATTTTAATTAGCAGGCACATTATAAGGAAAATGATTAGAGATCACAAAATCAGTCATCTTCCTATGTAACTGACCTGTCTGAAAAGCCATAAAAAGCTTTCCACGTGGCTAAATTAAGCCAGTACTGCCCACTCTTTATTTGCCTTGAACCTCTGTTTTCTAATCACAACTAATAACTTTAAACATTACTAAGTCATTCCTGTGTTCAAGCCTTGGCACATACAGGATTGTTTGTACCAGCTGGCTGATCTGGAAAGGTCAATTATGGACCACTTTTTCTTGCAGCTTGCTTTGCACTTTTTTACCAGTACTGTTAGTGTTCTTATTCAGGGTAATTTTCCTGTCTTCCAGGTGAAGCCCTTGATCTACTGAAGCAGCTGTCCAGCAATGGAGAGCACTTTGATTTAATCTTTTTGGATGCTGACAAATCCGAGTATATGGAGTATTTCAAGGTAAGACAAAAGTGGTAAAGATGGTGATAAAGATGGTTAAGCAGGAGATGGTTGTCACATGCTGGTGTTAGTTTATTTGGTGGAGTTTGATATTTAGCAACATGGAGTGGCATCAGATAGACTTTGCAGAGATATATGTAGGCATGGTGATGATGGGGGTGACTTGGCTTAAATAATAAAAGTGGTCCCCTGATGTTGTAATCTGTAGTGCAGATCAGTAACGCTTGAGGACCCCATTTTTTTTTTAATTACATGTTTTAGGCATAAGAAGATCTCATGACTGCTGTCTGCTCCAGCACCTGTGTATGGTCATGGGAAATGTATTGGTTCAATGTGGGAATGCTGGGTCACATGATAATAATCAGAATTTTATGTTTTTATGGAAATATCTCATTGATTGCATTATGCAACAGGTCTCAACCAAGGGAGACCGAGATTCAAGATTTAATTGTTTATTTGTTGGCCTTTTTGCTGCTATTTGAGCACGTCATGCATCTATAAATCTTAAAGAATACATACACAGAAATCAAAACACTGTATACTATGATGCACTCAGTCCTCAATCGCTCTGATCCATTTTTGCTTGATTTCAACCATTGCTGTATTACAAAAATGCCTCTTTCACACACGTACACACATATTCTCGATACGCTCATTGAATCTTCCACACATACATACATATACACATGCACTCACACACACTTGCGCAAGCACACACTCACACGTTCACACAGGTCATTCACACTGGAGTTCATGAACTAAATCATTTTATTGTTTCAAAATTTTGAAACAAAAAATACCAAATTATTTCAGTTTGTTACCTTTCATCCATTTCCAAAATTTGGTAAATTTAAACTTGCTTGACCATTTACATAATTTTTGTGGTAAGAATTTTCTTCTCAGTTCATCAAATTTTGGAGAAGTAATCAAAACATGAAATTCATCCCCTGACTTATTTCATGTCTCACCTAATCTTTCAGTGTGAGCCAGTCTTTGAGTCTGCCACTTTCCCCTTTCATATTTTTATGAAGTTATAGGATCCCAATCTGAGTTTTGCAATTGCTCTCCGTAGATGCCTTTCTTTAATTTCTGACAGATATCTCTCACACTCAAGAGTTCAACATAATATATTTATATAGCCTGTTCTCACTAAACTGTTCAACACTACTATGCAACAAGTCTCAACCAGAGGAGACCAGACCAGGGTCTTTCCAAAAAAATATAGTGGATTTATGCCACACCAGATCTTGGAAAATCTGTTTTTACTGGTTACCAGTTAAAGCTAGAATTGATTACAGGTTGGCATTGCTCTGGTTTTGAGGCCTGAAGAATATGTTTCCATCTTACCTCACTGATTTTTTTTGTTTCTTACTTCGCGTCAAGAAGATTAAGATTTTGTATCTCAAAATTTATAACATTGCCGCATGTGGTACTCAATAAATGTCGGGAGAGAGCACCCACGTTTTTAGGCTCATCTATTTTTAATGCCTTACCAGATGAATTACCAGCTGTGAGCAACCTTTTAAAGGTTCAAAAGGAAGTTAAAATACACCTGTTTTATGAATATTTAGAGTTGTATTTCATATCCAGCCTGCCTCTACAGAAATGTATGATGTGTGAGAATGAAATGTGCTGCGATAGGAATGCTAGATCTAAGTAGATAGATTATCAAATGGGAGTCAACATGTTTTCTGCTAATATCTTTCATGCATGAAATGGTATAAGGAATGACTGCTGTGCAGGATTGTTTTTTTTTTGTTTTGTTTTGTTGTTGTTTTTGTAAAGTGCCACATTGGGGAGTGGGCATTATATAAATGTTATTTATTAATGTCAGTATTATTATTGTTATCACTGTCAAATTTCCATCATTAGATTGCAATTGAAGGAAAGTTACTGAATCCAGGAGGCACAATCTTGGTAGATAATGCATACATGCATGGGAAAGGCTACATACCCTCTGAGGCTAACTCAGTGACCAAGAAGTTCGCTGATGCTATTGCGGCAGACACTTCTTTACATAAGGTTAGAGGAAACTGTTAATGAGAGTGTTTGGTGAGGTGGGAAGGAATGAAAGAGGGGCTGAAGAGAGGAAGGGCAGAGAGGGAGTAAAGAAGGAAGAGGAAATAAAAGAGTTGAGGGAAAGAGGGAGTGGGGAGCATTGAAAGAACAAGAGATGCTGTTATGGCAGATTCTTCATTGGATAAGGTTAGAGAGGAGTTTTGTTAATAAGAGTAATTGGTGAGAAGGGAGGGTGGGTGGCCTTCAACCCCACCCCCAGCACTGACTACCTGTGTGGTATGATGAGTTTGGTTTGCTAGCTGGGATGCATTACGCAGTGAGCCCCAAAAGTAGACCCAGTCATTGGTCTGCCAGCACATGCGAATCTCCAGCGAGGATAAGCATTACCATGCCCCCAGTGTGATGACCCAAAGGATCATCACCCCACCGCCACAGGAGTCTTTTAATGCCACTTTGCAACTCTAGATCCATCAACCCTTAGCTCTGTGGGGGTGGGCCTGGCAGCCTTGATGGGCATGGAATTAACCACAATGCACAATGAAATCTGAGTATCTGGTGAGGTGTGCGACGGAAGTAAGGAGGAAGGGATAATGATAGGGAAGAGCTCAGTATGGAGTAGGCAAGATTGTGGTAAAAGTGTGATAATAAAAAGAATAGTGGGTTGGAGGACATGAAGAACACAGGAGAAGCAGGAGAGAAGGAAAAGAGGGAGCTATAGAGAGTGTTAAGAGCTCACATTTGGTCAGAGAGAAGGGGGATGATGTTAGAGTCATTGGAGTGTCAACAGTGGTAGGCGAGAAAGAGGAAAGAAGAAGACAGAGCTTAAGGACTGTAACATAGATTGAAAGGTTAATCCTATCATTTTCAGTGGGTTTAATAAATAAAAGATTGACGCAGATTATTTCTTGCATCTGTGACTACAAAATATGTAAGCTCATGTAAATTTATGTAACAAGATGTTTGCACTGTGATTTTTTTTTCCTGTTTAGATTTCTTCTGATCCTTCTTCCTGAGTCATTTCTAATGAAGACAGAAGAGNTTGGCAGCCTCCCCTATAAGGAATGTCTCATTCTCTCTCTTCCTCTCTCTCTCGCTTTCTCTCTCGCTTTCTCTCTCGCTTTCTCTCTCTCTTTCTCTGAGTATACCTTGATCCATCAGGGAATACTTCACCAAGGTTAATACAACCACTTTAGCAAAAGCTGTTCTTCTTCTATCAATAATTGCAGGTTCTGGTTCCAATACGGGATGGTGTGCTGATGATCCGCCGAATGTCAGATGTCGAGGGGGCAGCAGCCTGAACTTAGAGTTAAGCCGGAAGGCACTGCTATCCTTGGGATGGATTATTTTAAATCACCTCATTCAGAGACCATGTTAGGCATATATTTAAAAAAGAAATTACCTCTTTACAAGACTGGAACAAGAAAGTAATCAGTAATGCTTGGAATACTCATGCCATAAGAGCTCTACTGCAATCTTAGCTTTGAAATAACACTGCTGGAAAGTGAGCTTTTAAGACAAACTTCAGGGAAAATTGTCAGTATGTACCATGTATTTTTAATCTGTTTCAGTGAGATATTAATACAATAGAACTTGGTTTACATGAAACTGAAGGGACCGGCCAAATTGTTGTGGGTTAAATGAGTTTTGTGTTATCTGTTTATAGTACAATATTAGTGGAAATAGCCAAAGAACTGTCAGGCAGCACCATTTATAGGTGATGGCTTCCACAACCTTGACTGGTTGTAACGTTGTGTGTGTTGGGGATCAGCACATGTAGTCATCACCTACTTGCTGGACCTTCTCTGTGCATCAGACCACCAGTGGACATGGAAGTGAAAATTGCTACAGCAGCAGCTCATTTTTTCCTTTCTCAATCAGTATTTCCACCGTTGTCAGCATTTTTACTTACCGTGTTATTAGAGGTTCCCCAAAACTTGTTATCAGATTAATCGTAAACTGTTGCTATGAATATAGAGAGCCCTTGGATGGGATTTTGTTTTTCTATCAGGTCAACCAAGATTTTGGGTAAAGCACTGTCGTGTTAATTAAGTTCTACTGTATGTTTCTTTAAAACGTATCTTTGAGAATGTACATTGGAGACTTAATAACTTGTTGCTTGTCAGAATGAAGCTTATGTCGCTAAATTAAGAACTGAGATATCAGGCCTTGAACTTGAAGGTAAATGCAGCCATGGTATCAAATTTTGTATTTTTGCAGAAATTAAGAGTCATTCAATTCTGTATACAAAAACATTGATTTTATGAGCAAGATGTCAGTAATTGTGAATAGATTTGAGCTTTAGTGGAGAATATCAGATCAATTATGTTATAAATTGCATTTAAGTTGCCATTTTCTCTGAAACTTTCTCCATTGCATTGGATGATCGCCCTGCCACTTTCAGATAACTATCTTATGGACCAAAATAATGTTAGGCTTTTATATTTTTTTTATATATTATATATTTTATACAGGCGTTTGTGTCATACCAATAACTTGATTCAGTCAAAAAGCGACGTAAGCTTAATTTTGAATGGTTGCAAAATATAGACTGTATTAAACGTGTTTACAAACTAGGATGTTGCAATATCCAATAGCATGAGACATATTCATACTTCAAGTTAATGAGATAATCTAGTTCAGGGATGTCCAGCTTTTTGGCCCAAGGGACAAAATATGCTTTTGCAAGTCCAAGGGTGTAGAATATGGTCAGCTAAAAATCAATACTGTACATAAACCTTAGAGGTGTATTGAAAATTATAGTAAAACATGCTTGTACAATTCAGAGTATGGCCATCTCAAGATGAAAATGAAAAGAAAAAATGAAAATAGGACATTTATTTATCATGTAGGGAGATTGGTTAATGGTATACATCATGCATAAAGATACATAATATATTGGAACCCCAATATACAGTATCATTTAATACATGCACCTTGTATTAAGCTTTAATTTCTTTAACACCAATTCATTATTCTTCTATCAGTTCATTATTCAGACAGATCTCAATGTTAAGTATACTTCAATAATAAATATACTTTCTTCAAACACTATATTACAAATTAAGCACACTACAAAGTTACTGCTGGTCGCCCGCAGTGCAGCAATCTAGTCCCCTCAGCTCTGAAGTAAGTACTCATTTACATGTAAGTCGAGTGGAGAAAGGGGAATGAAGAATCTTTCCCAAAGACACAGCTACGTAAACTGTATGGTCCAAGAGTCAAACACACCAGCACTTGGATGAGACACCCTTCAGTTTCTGAATGACGCACATACCACACGGCCATGGTGCCTCCACTCTCTGTTTGGTTAATATTTGAAACTGGCATATTCTGAAAAGGTTGGGCACCCCTGTTCTGGTTCGTGATTAAATTTTAAGGGGAGGCATGATTCTTCCCCTGCAGATTATAGTGCATTACAAAATTGCACACCTAAGTGCTGGGAGTAAAAGTGCATTCTTGTCTGTTCTGGGTGGTGATCATAGGAAATCATTATTTCAGGTTACATATAGAGTTGTTACAGGTTTCACACATGTAACTAAGACACATGAATGCATTTTATGACTTTAAGTTTCATTAGAATCTTTTTAACAAACAATCCTTTGCCTTGGGCTTATACAACTTATTCTGGAAACACAAATAATAAATACTGCTCTGTAAAGCACTGACTTAAAGAAGGGTGGTTTGTTACTTGTTACTTGTTATTTGTAGCCGGAAACATCATCATATCACTCAGGACATATCCATATGTGCTACTTGGTTAAAGGGTGGTTTGCGCCATGGTAATGTACATCTAATTCTATGATCTGCCAGGGAAAAGCCATGCCTCTCCATGAAGGAAGACTGCACTGTCCTAAAGACCATATTTAATCATACGATACCCTATTATTCCAATAAAACAGTATTTCAAGTGTCTATAATAATGATATATTGCCTCTGCTGGCCCCAGACAACCCGCGGGGTTACATTATCCAAAATCTGAATTGTTACAACCACTGCGCGCTTGGCGGCCATTAGCTTACATCAAAAAAACATACTTTCTAGCCACATGGCCAAGCGTTCTAGCCAAAGCTCTGTGGACGGGTTTTAGCATATTGAAATGAATGATTTTTTAAATTCCTATGTGAACAGTGGGTATGCCAAACAAAATTGTGCTGAGGCAATAAAAATGCAGAATACTTTTTCTGGCTTACACTATCAAACTTAAAGTTTGAATTTGGAATACCAGAACCTTAATTAAAAGCTGAATAATACATTGTCAGGTAGATATATCTGTAGCTGCTGGAACGTAAGTGATGTCAGCATTTTTGCCACAGCCTTCTGCTGATCGGGGAAGGGGAATAATTCTGGACACAAGGGCCAAACCCGGTAACTCTAACTCTCCTCATTATGTCATATTACATACGCGCACAGTAACAGAACGGTGCTCTTTCTTTGCAAAATTGACTCTGTGGGCACCATAGATAATTTTTGAAGAGAAAAAGTATGGAAAAACGGAAAATTAATTTTGATGTGCGTGTCCTACTTTAAGAAACACAGCACTTGAGAATGATTATGTGGACTTTTTAGATATGTGTACCTGAGATTGGAGACTATAATGTCTTACTGAGTTACAATTCAGTTAGAATACAAGTTCATAGCCATTACTTCGGAAGCTTGCAGCAAATTATGGAACTGTTCCTCTTCTAAGAAAGGTCATATAAATTTTCTTCTGTCAATGCACACACTTTTTACAAAAGAATCATTTTCCGCCTTACAGCACAGGAGGAGAATTGATCAGTCTATCAAAAGTATTAGGGAATAATTCCATTACTTTAAATATTTATTGTACAGTAATACCTTGGTTCAGGGCTAGATTGATATTTTTGCTATTCATAACCAGATAAGCTCAGATTTTATCAAACTGAATGGGAATACTCACAGCTCCAGCAAAGCAAACAATGATTTTCCAAAACCAAGACCTGATGTGTAACAGCTTTTAATACATAAACTATTCTCATTGTTCTGTTTCTGAAATGGGGGCACTGAGCTGTTCTTATTGAGCCTTGTTATTCAAGAGTGAAACTGCTTTTATGTATATTATAAGCAGAGAACTCTATAATTTTATGTTTTTATTTAGCTTATTGGAGAATCTTTGTTTTTCATATATCATATTTATATTTTTTATTGCAAGATTACCATATTTTTCATTGTTTTATTGTTACACTTTGTTTATCCTTCAGCATTCTATTAGTGCCTTATTCACTCTCTTGTGATGGAAGGCCGGTGAGATGGTTTTATAACTTGTTTGACTCTTCTGTGATGGGGAATAAACCATAAACATTTCTATACACAATATCTTTGCTCTTCTAGATGTTTATGTGTACTGTGCATAGTAAGGATACATAAGCCACATCTTGGAGGAGAGGGGGAAGGAGGATAGAGGTTTTTCATTGCATATGTGAACAGCAAAATGTGACTAAGAGAGTATCCCTTCTCTACCCCCTCCCGCTATGAAAAAGGATTCCAAGTTTGTACTCAAGTCGGGTTTGCTAATTTTCATCTTGAGATGAGAAGGTTCTGGGATGTGTGCAAAAGTTAGCAGTGTTTGCTTTTTAAGGCTTAGTCTGCCCTTAAAGGAAGCTATCTTAATGGTGTCACTTTAAGTTCAAAAGCTTATAGCTATGATGATAATTTAGCTGTAGATGTGGCAGGAAACATGTTCACTAAGAAAGCAATTTTTTGTTTAAAAATCCACACTGATTGAATTTGACAACTCTTAAAGAGAAAGGCAATGTTAGAAAAGATATAACCATAGCCATAGTAAGGTACAATCTAAACTAAGGTACAATCAAAATATTAAACAGTATATGATGTTTTTGGTGAATGTGTTGTCAGAAAATGTTTACCAAATTATTTCCATGTCTTTTGTATGTGTTCATTGCACGAGTTACCTCCCTAGGAGAGATAGACAAAAATAGGCGTTATTCCATTTCCAGTGTTAAAATAGGAGCTCAAAGTTGAAGTTTTTTGCAATAAATCAAAATGATAGTAAGTTTTCCCTCCAAAATTGTCTTAACAATTTGACTTTCATCAAAGGTCTATACTTTCTGGAAATGGATCAATAATTGGTCATCTGAAGATCCAAATTTCTCTGTGATAATGTGCTTGGCTTAAAAATGTTACAAAAAGAATAATTTACCCTGTTCCTTGTGCTAACTTAATAGAATAAGATGAATCATCCTAAACTTTTTGTGACATTTTTACGCCAAACTCCCTCTTGACACTGAAATTCCAGAAATTGATCTAATTATTTAAGGAAATTCAGAGTATGTATTCTCAGGAACAATTATAAATCCTATCTAACATGCCACTCTGCTCCCATTTTGCAAAAAAGTAAAGCATTGAGCATTGTTTATATTATCATTTTATCATAATGACAATCATTGGACCATGTCTTTGATTTTTAGGAGGTGTGCATGAAGACTAACTGACTTTATTACAGCTAAGATCTAGATCTAGGTTGTTTTTTTTTTTTTGCCGTTCCATTTCCCAGCACCAAACTAGGAAAACTGATGACTTGGGTGAATTAATGGCGAAAAGTATTTTTAATGTTTTACGAGCTAAACAATTTTACCATTTACTATAATATAGTCAGCAAGCATAAAATTATTAAATATTAACATGGCCTCAGTAGTGGCACCTTTGCTAAAATGTGGGGAAGTTATTGGTGGCACTTCTTTTCCTAATGGATGATGGAAACATTTTAGGTCCGTAGATCTAAGTTGTTTTGGGTCGTGCACCAATAATTTATCGGAACAGTAAAGTGTTCGGTTACCGTACCGTTAGACCCGGGATTTTCAAAAGCGTAATCGTTTCCTGTTCACTTCCTACTTTCCGACGCAAGCAAAACAAACAGTGCTTTTGATTGGGAAAGCGGCTGCTATTGACTAGCTAGTTGATTTATTTGTATCAGCCATCTTGGGCGACATCTCATCCATAAATGAACAAGAAGTAAGTTACAGCTCCTACATTTGCTATGTAGTCTAGTCTAAAACTAAAAGGCTGAATAAATAACGACTTTGTCCGGTGTCATTGCGCACATGGATTTATCATTAATTTGTTTACAATTACATGTGAACTTAATGTAGACTAGACTACTAGAGTGAGTCTGTCTGTTCCTGATAACAGTCTTATTAAAGATAACTGGATCTAGACATCTGATCTAAAGCATTTTAATGCTGGGTACACTTTATCTTTAGTGGTGATGACAAAAGCAGGTGTCCATAATAAATAAAATACAGTCGAACACGCTTAAACCGTAATCACTGGGCCCACGTATATGATTTCGTCTTAGCGCTATTTCGGTTTAGATGTTCCAGTGCAAACTCAAGGGAAGTAGCCACCATCGCGGANGCTGGGTACACTTTATCTTTAGTGGTGATGACAAAAGCAGGTGTCCATAATAAATAAAATAATAAGACTAAGAGGGAATTCTGAATCAACTGAATGACACACTTAGACTTAGTGCTCCTATCTCAAATTTCAAAGCTGACAGGGATCAGCCTGATTAGGATAAGGGGCTCACCTCGACTGACAGTGACACTCCTGTCTCATTGGGCATAACATAAGGATTAGGGATGCAGTTAAGTTAGGGGTTTTCTTAATAGTCCAGAACTTATCTATGACTTGTCTGTTACGAAATTATGCCATGGCATTCTTTAACAACAGCGCCGATTCATTCGATATAATTTTCGATATCATATATATAGCCTTTCATTGATATTGAGTACTTTAGATTACCAAAACATGGCTTGTTATGTCATATGAAGGCAAGACTATATTGCAGGTGGTGTGCGCTGCTCACCACACAGTCGAGGCAGGCCATTCATTAAACGGAGCAGTACGTTCCCACAGCTAGTCCCATCTTTGTCGCTCACAGGCCCGCACATGGGAGTTTCCTAATGTCTTCATTTTGCTTCCCGATTTGTGCCCTCATTGGAGTAATAATAGACAGTAGAGAGTTCGGGTCAACAGCTCTCTCTCTCGCTACGAGGCGTGCTTCCCCCGAGCCAGTTCAGTGTCTATATATTACTCCGCCTTGAGCACCGATCAGCTATTTTACAGTATATTTTGCCTATTGCCAAAGGGTCTAAATTTAGAAATCGGTGCCTTTGTTTGAGTAATATGAGACACTCAGACATTAGGGACTGCGTGCCGCGGGGAGGTGAGGCGTATGACTAAATGAATTGCATCAATCGATAAAGACACTCGAACACGCAAGCCGACAGAGGAGGCAGGGCATACTACATGGTTTCAAGTACTAGTATTGAAATTAAATATCAAATAAATTATTGTATAAATTATGAGGTTTGTCTCAAAAATAACTTTCTGCACCTTGTAAAATCTTGAAATATTAAACTAAATCCATGGAACTTCACACTAATGAGCACCAACATTTACGGAAATTCCAGTTAAAACGTTGTGGCACTGCCTTGAATGGAAGCAAAGTTATAGGGGTTTGTTTATACCATCTGTCATGAGTTTAACCAGCAAAATGGACGTCAACATTTTGAGAAAATCATTCTCCAGATATGACATCAGAACAGTAATAAAATTTTCGATTCTTTTGGGAAAAAAGCCACCAGAAATTCATCAAGATCTATTAGCTGCTTTAGGAGATTACTCTCCATCTATTCAAACTGTAAGATCATGGGTAAGAGAGATTCATGAGGGGCGAATCACTGTTGAGGAAGGATCACGACCTGGAAGGCCTGTGACTGCATGTGGAGATGCAAATATCGATATTGTAAAGATAGCCATTGGTGAAGACAAAAGGAAAATACATGCAGGGAGATATCAGATGAAGTTTCTATTTCATCTGCCTCGGTTCATAGAATTTTGACTGATAAACTTGACAAAAAGAAGATGCTCGCTAAATGGGTGCTCCATTTGCTGAATCAAGATGAAAAGGAACCACGAATGACGTGCGCCAGAAGTTTTCTTCGTCGTTATCGTCGTGAGGGTCAGCAGTTTTTAGATCGAATTATTACTGGCGATGAGACCTGAGTCTATTCTTGGGACCCAGAGCTGAAAAGGCAATCTGCTATGTGGTTGGACGCCGATGAACCTCGCCCAGCGAAAGTTTGTCGCAAACAGGGTGCATTGAAAGTCATGCACATTATACTTTTTGATAACAAAGGCATCATCTTATCGTGGCCTGTTCCAATAAGCACTGTTGTCAATGCTACCTACTATAAAATGGTTATTAAAGAAAAGTTACGACCTGCCATAAGGAAAAAGCGTCCTGAATTGCATGAAAATGATGTGATTTTTCACCATGACAACGCACCTGTGCACACAGCCAATGTGGTGACAGAACTTCTGCACTCGTATAAATGGGAAATACTGAATCACCCCCGATGTTCTCCTGATTTGGCCCCCTGTGACTTTCACCTTTTCCCTAAAATGAAAGAACACCTTTGGGGACAGCGGTTTGAGACAGGGGAAGACATTATCTTGGCCACAAAAGCTGCTGTTAGAGTGCTGGACAAAGAGACATATGTCGCCACCTTTGAAGCTGGTTGCGTTGGTGGCAGAAGTACTTGGACAATGGTGGTGACTATGTTGAATAGCTAATATAATGAAGGTACATTGTTCCAAATTTGGTGACATTATCTTCATTGGTTTTTGAAATGTGGGGTAGGGAAAGTTATTTTTGAGACAGACCTCGTATTATATCGAAATTGATATTTTGACTAAATTGGTGCTGTTGTTAGAGAAAGCCAAATATGCTACATAAAGAGCCATTAAAAATCGGGCACATGTGAGCTCATCGAGAAATGTAGCAGGCGATTTTGGGCCCATCATGAAGGAAGGAGTTAGATTTATGGGTCACCTTAAAGGACAACATACTTCCACAGTGGCTGGAAACGTTTATTTCATAGAAGGACTTTCCATTGCATAATGACTTCACTGCAGTGAAATTACCTAGAAACTGCATTTGCCTATCTCAGCGGCAACACTTAGCCTAGCACTGAGCCATCAGAAATGGCCTAGTGAGGGCTAGTGCTTACAGCATCATGACATCCTGCCAGTGCATCTGCTGAAAACTAGTATCTGATTAATTTTAGTCTACAATTTAAACATACAGAGAGGAGGGAGATGAGGCAGTCTACATATTGTACATGGGATAAAGGAAAATAATTAGTTTGTGCATCAAGCAGTCTATCAAATTTCATTGATCAGTTGAATTGCTCAAAATTGCCACTTTCAACAGGATGCATTAATTTCAGCATAAAACCATTTGAACACTTCATTAGTATATTTCAGAAGCATCATACTGCCACAAAGATTTTGAGTCTCGCTTGTAATTTAGCTGTAAACGACCTTTAATGTCAATTATAGATTGGAATTCTTTCTGATTATTTGAATGAGAGCAGTGATGACCGATTCCATTTAAGCTGGCAGTTGTTGGTAATAATTCTGTACAATTAACTAATTGTCTTCACCACAGTATTTTCTCAAGCCTTAGTTTGGAACTGGCTAATCCTTAAAGGATAGTTGCATTGTCCTACGGACCATATTAAATCATATGATATCCTATTATTCCAATAAAACAGTCTTTCAAGTGTCTGTAATAATGATATAACGCCTCTGCCGGCCCCAGACAACCCACAGGGTTACATTATCCAAAGTCTGAATTGTTACACCCACTGCACGTGTGGTGGCCATAAGGTTACATCAAATACATTCTAGCCACATGGCCTAGCTGTCTAGCCAGTGCTCTGTGGATGGGTGATAGTATGTTGGTATGAATGTTTTAATTCCTCTGTGAACAGTAGACATGTTGAACAAAATCATGTTGAAGTAATAAATATGCAGAATACTTTATCTATCTTACACTATCAAACTGTACGTTTGAATTTGGATGGCCAGAACCTTAATTAAAAGCTGAATAATACATTGTCAGATAGAGATGTCTGTAGCTGCTGGAACTTAAGTGACGTCATCGTTTTTGCCACAAGCCACTGCTGATCGGGGAAGGGGAATAATTCTGGACACAAGGGCCAATTGCGTCATATTACATACGCGCACGATAACAAAACAATGCTCTTTCTTCGCAAAATTGACTTGGTGGGCACGTTAGATAATTTTCAGAGAGAAAAAGTATTTTGGAAAACGGAAAATTATTTTTTATGTGGGTGTCCTTCTTTAAGGAGCAGACGTCATGCTTTCCTCAAATAGACTTGAGCAGGATGCTGAGCAGTTTCTCTTTTAATTATGTTTGGCAGAGTCTTTTGTCTTCTATATGTTCATTAGATGAATAATAGAGGGTTGCATCTGCACACTGCTTGCTATTCTTTCTGCCAATCACCATGCCTAAATTCGAGAGAGCGTCAGCTTTTCGACTTTGTCAAACTTCAGGGGTTTGGCTCCTGCCCCTAGCCACTTGAGAGTCCCATGATCATTCATAAAGCTAAATCATAACTTAAAGCGTACTGAAGCTGCTTGACTTTGTTACCACATATATCTGATTGTTTGACTTCCTTCATCGGCAACACTCCAGAGCACTTACTTAGCAATTGACTTAGGGTTAGGAGCAGGATTAGAAAGGAGAAAGCACTCAAGAGAGCTATTAGACAATGATAATATCTAGATACTGTCCCAGAATTGTTTTTTTCTTCCTTTACCCTAACCCCGTTTCAACCCGAAATTAAGCTTTAGTGGAGAGTTCTGGGATGTTGGCAACGAAATTTACTGAAGTTCTGGGTTCAACTTGAATTCAGAGCAGTGCCATTTTGAATACAACCTTCTGTCGTGGCTCCCCAGCACCATTTTCAAGAGTCACTCTTCAGTTGAACAATTGTAATTTCTTTAAAGTTAAAATGACTCTTCCTGTTTACTTATTCCAGTACCAAGCCCAGGTTTACAGGCTCAAAGAATTTCAAGTCCCCTGTAGCACAGCAGTTCAAGTCACCCCTCAACAGATCAGTAAGTATAAAAGACATATGACTGTATCCAGTCCTTTAACCATGAACCATGAAGGTTTCAACAACCGTAATTTCTGTTGGTTATTGAAACGCATGGCCTGATGGATTAATTAGTAAAACAATAAATTTATATAATATGCAAAATATGCTATTTTAACAGCTTAAGAAAACTTTACAACTGTGGAGTGTTATCATAAATATATGTAAATAAATGGAGCATTATTTGATTCCTACTGATAAGTATGAATTCCTCTTTGCCCAGATTTGTCCTCATTACTGGTGAATACAGTGATAAAATATGGTCATTTATTTTTGAGGATTGTTAGATTATTATACGTTACTGTAATGAATTCTTCATATTATGGCATTTCAGAAGACAGAAACCCAGTCTGAATCAAGTGGAGATCTGAAAGAGCAGGTTGAAGTGTTAAAGAAAAAACTGCAGGACTCCAATTCAGAAATTCAGGAGCTAGAAGCTGCGTAAGTGCAATCTTTTTTGCAGTCATGAGGGCAGAGAAGAATGTGCCATTATTCCTAACACATAAAGCATTCTTACAATTCATTGATGTTGTGTGACACACGCTTAATGCTTGGTGTAGGCTCAACATTTTAAAAGGTTTTCTAGTTTCTTACATCCATATTTCAGTTGTTCTTGACCCAGGATACCCTATTATTAGCAGCTGGGCCAAAATATGACAGATGAAAGATGTAAAACAGTTCACGAGGTTACTGTGCATGCTTTGTTTTGTTCCGTGCCAGTATTATCATGAAACATCCACTCATGTTTTAGATATTACCCTCACAAGATTTAAAGTACAAAACTGGCCTTCTTCTGAAAATGTTTGGCGTGCCTATTCCAGAAAGCATAATGTCAGGAAGTACCTGGATTTTTGCACAAGTAACAGAGACGAGATTTTAGCGTTTATTCATGCAAAATAACAGACAAGTACAGTCAACCTTTGATTAAACATCCTCCCGTGAGGTCAAGCAAGTGAGACCGTTCTGTCCATAGACCATTTTAGTTGAATGTTTGATCAAAACATAGCTCTTTACTGGACAATAACAATTCATCAAACCAGCCTAAAAAAGAATGGGTTAAAACACTTATGCTATACTGCATTAATCAATGGCACATAGGCCCTATATATTGAATTCTCAGTGTGACTGTAGACTCAAGTGACACCATTTAGTAGTGTAAAGAGGCACTTGGATGTAAATATGGTTTATAATGGTATAGTAAGGCAAGATAAGATATACTTTATTAATGCTTAAAAGGAAATTCATCTTGGCCAAGAGCAACATCAAGTTAATGATAGATATGGATAGGCATGCACACATATACGCACCCACACTTACACTCTATACACCCACACACATACAGACATAAATAGACACACATACAGGCATAAAAACACACAAACATATTCACACATATTATTATGTTCAAATGCATGCATCTGCACACACACGCATCTACAGTATTATCCACTGACAGAAT
Source organism: Ellobium chinense (assembly GCA_033807755.1). Taxonomy (NCBI): domain Eukaryota; kingdom Metazoa; phylum Mollusca; class Gastropoda; order Ellobiida; family Ellobiidae; genus Ellobium; species Ellobium chinense. The sequence continues at coordinate 52,565 of JAWQUT010000739.1, forward strand.
TAATGAAGTCATTTGATGCAGAAGGGACAAAAGACCTGTGGTATCATTCTGTTTGTACATTAGACTACTATTCCATGACTCCTTTTTGAATGCAAAAATTATTGAATCAGAATGAGGGTGGCATCATTTAAAATACAGTCAAGTCCGCTGAACTCAAATTCACTGGGACCACCCCAATGAGTTTGGGTAATCAGAATTTGACTCATGATTTCCAAGGCAAGTCAGCCATATGTGAGCGAGCGAGCACGCTGGGGAGGTCACGAGGGCAGCCTCTTGTTTATATACTGTCACGCTGCATTGGGCCAGATGTGTACACGCTGTTGCCGAGATGCTTGATTATTGATCAATTTTGCGGCAACGCCGAGCCCTCACACATTCTCTTCCCCCCAGCGGTTGTGTAATACACAGGCCCTACTTATTGTTCTGCGGCTAGTGGCACTCGCAGTGTCCAGTTTTATTGCCTGTCTCTATCCGTGGCACTGTCTCATTTGTTTTCAAGCCGTCGGCGTTGTTTGGCACCACGCGGGGAGGACGCCAGGAGGTGAATTTGCCTCTGTGACAGCGCTGGGCAGTTTGAGTAATCAGAATAGGCGTTAATTACTTCTTGTTATGCAAAGGCAATTAACAGATGCAAAGAAGGAAAAAAAAAATCTATTTCTTCTTTTTCTTTCGACTAATAAGAAATTTGAGGTATCCAATTTCGATATGTGTTCACTCAACTGTAGTTTGAATTGTTTTGTAATTTTTTCAGGGGTTTTAAGGAGAGTGAACTTCAAACCCATATCAACAAGCTACATGAGTACAATGAGATAAAGGATGTTGGACAGATGGTGCTAGGGAGAATAGGTAAGTTTAATGGAGAAGCGAGTATTTTCTGTGGGCTTTATTATGAAAACTACTGCATTTGAGCCTCCCTAAGTGACCAAGATCAAAATAATAAGATTCAGGTCTTAACTAAGAGGAAAGTCTTTCTTGGGAGGTTTCCTGTGCAAGCAAGGCTTCTGGAGAGATGGATGGATGGATGAATGAATGAATGAAGCATAAAATATTACTGAACGTCGGGTTCAATTTGGGACATGTGATGTGGTTTGGAATAGCACTAGATTCTCATTAATGGTTTTTGTGGTATGTGTTCAAGTACAGTTTAGAATATTAGGCTAAAATCATTACAGTCGAGTACAGATAACTTGAATTCTTAGGGATTACCTTATCTTACTTTGGTTTGCCAAATTTCAAGGAATATATGAAGCACTGGTATAAAGAAAAACACTTGGGTCTGAAAGATTTGTTTGAGGGAACCTAGAGTTCAATTTACATGTGTTTGAAATATCTGTGTATATTCATTTGTGATATTCTTTCACAGCTGTCATTGAAGGTGTGCAGACAAAGGAACTGTACCCAAGATACGGTTTGCATCTGAATGACTGAGGAAAGCAAGAAGAAAATGCTCCACATTTGACTAATAGAGGACAGAGTGTAAAGCTAACTGTGGAGAACCAGCTGATATTACTTTGTGTTCAGGGCCTTAGAAATCTCATGACTTTTAGCTGACACTTACTAGTAGATTTTGCAAGTGCTTAAGAAAATAAATGTTTATATCAGATTGTTTTGGCTTTGTCTTGATTACAGAATTGTAGTTGCACTGTAACCTTCAGGAGAGTTGCCATAACAGAGAAATCCCATTGAAAAGTCTTGCTGCACTTCAGAAAAAAAATACCATTAAACCTGTGTTTCCTCCCTGAGGTGTTGAAATTTTTATAACCTTTTGTAAGCAGAACTGCACATAAATCACAGCTATCTGATTTTGATTTGTTTTCTTTTCTTTGCAACACGTACGAGCTCAGATAAGCAGAATATTTTTGCTAGTTGCACACTTGTTTTTCCTCAGTCAGTGTTTGTATTGTGCACTGATCAGGAGGCAATTTACATGGGATAATCCAAGGTATAGTTCACGATAATAATTTCTTATTCAGAGTAAAGTCTTCATATTGCTCACATTCAGTTTCATTAAGTCATTGTGCTGACCACAATATCATTCTTTGTTGAGCGCTGTTTTCCTCAAGGCAGTACTTATAATGGCAGAACCTGCTAAAGATGTTAAAACAGAAGAATTAAACTGGCATGTGGTGGGTGAGGTGGAGCAGTTGAAAACCAAAAAGTGTCGAAAAATCTTCATGCCAGGTGGCCCTGCCCTCGCTTTATTTCACGTTGCTCCTGACAAATTTTTTTTAACCAACTCTGCTTGTCCCCATGCCAGAGGTCCTTTAGAGGAAGGGGACATAGAGGATATACGTGGAACTTTAATGATTACCTGCCCCATTCACTTCTACAGCTTCAACCTGGTCACAGGGGAATCCCCTTCTGGTCTTGCCTTGAAAACTTACAAGACTGAAATAAGGGGTCAGCAGCTTTATGCTTTGACTCCACATCCTGTGTCTCTAACTAGGTAGATGCACCAAAAATAGTATAGGCTGCATAAATGTGGGACATTCTCTCCTATTCCTTTGTGATTGTTATTTTTTTGCTGTTTTTTTTTCCAACATCCCACCCATTCTGAGGATGGGATAGCCAGATCCAGACTTGCCAACTGGCTCACTCAGCAATGCAGGAACAATACCAGTTACATGTATTAAGGGTTGGCATATCAAAACCTAAAATAACATTACATGCGTCTTGATTTCAGTAATGTAAAAATTGCAATAAAAATAATATACTGTGATAGGAATCAAGTAATTACAGTCAACTCTGCTTAATGGTGATCCAGATAATTGCAACTTCCACTAGACTGCAACACTTTCCACATAACAAAATGCTTTATTTTTGTATAGCAGTCACTGGATAATTGCAACTCCTTGAAATCACAACATTTTCTGTGCTATCAAGGAGCTGTTGCTCAAACTGACCAGTTCTGAATAATGGCATAATAAATATTTCATCCAGCTGCACACATTTCCAGCTCAAACTCCTGTCTCATCAACTTGAGTGCCATTTTTTAATCTGTCTCCCAAGAAAATAATGGTCACAATTTACTGCAAATATCTGTGTTTTGGAGACGTTACCGAAATTTTTGCAAATTTCCACAATTTTAGCCATTTTCTGCAAATTTTGTTGATTTTGGCTGAATGACTGACCTGTCTCTGCCATGGTGGTAATTTTGGGCGATGGGAACGCAGCAAATGTGTTCCCATTTCTACAACTTTGCAATGGTACAGTTGTAAACAAAGGAAGGTAATGATAAAGTTACAAAGTTATAAAGCTATTTTTGGAAAAATGTTCCAGATTTTGGTGCAGATTTTACCATATTTTATGTGCAAATTTTGGAATTCAAAGTATATTTTGGAGATTTGAAATGCAATTTTCTTCAGGGGCAGTCTAATAAATGTTAGACTTGAAGACTCACCAAAACAGTAGAACCTCACAAGACCAACTTTCACTGGACCTGCTCCGATATTTGAGTGTGTGAGGCATTCAAGACCATGAGATAAATTTTTATCTGTATCCATGGAAATTGGCATTTCAGGCTCCAAAAATTTACACGAAGATATGCAAAAAAATATGGAAATGTAGTAGATAAGGAATTAAAGTAAAGTATATAGGGCCTTGGGGTTCTACTGTATTTGAATTGCTGCATTTTCCAAAGCCAAAGTTTTATTACCAGTCATTAGACCCTAAAGTTATTTCAGATTCATTCTTTCAGCATTGTCAGCAAAATATATGGACACCGTCCAGACCTAATATGGTTAAACCTTAATATTAAGTACTTATTTAATAAGTATGTCTTTTTATTATGCACATGTATGAGTTTCATATGCACAAATTCATTATTATCTTATCGTTTCGTTACGCAAGGGGATCTCAGTATTATGTATACATCTGTAATAAGTGCACTTTTTTGAAACATAACTTTATATATTGAGGTACCGTATTTCACTATTTGTACTTTTCTCATATGAACTTGGTGCCCACCCTATGAATGGAACCATCATGGTTGAGGACAAAATATTTGGGGCATAATTTCATTACTGATCCCACCAGCAAGTCAACAGCATATGTCATCAAAAAGTTTGATTTGAGCACTCACTAAAGTGTACAACACAGATGAAAGCTTATCCAAAGGTGACAGTGGCAGACAAAGAAGATCATTGGAAATTTTTTTTAGCAGTTAACAGTATTTTGCCAACTTTAAGCAAAGTAAACCAAGCAGATATGTATTTGATTGATTCTGAAACCTGGTTCAGCTATGACCCACACCAGCTGAAAAGTAGAGAGAGAAAATGATTGAAGATCACTTTCATTTCATATTTAACACTTCTAAGGTGGTACCATGGCAGATTTCAGGAATGATGATAGTTTTGAATCATAAACTTGTAGATTTCCTTGTTCATTATATTTGAGAATTAGCATAATAGTAAGCGATGCTTGCTAGCATATAGATAATTAATCCTTCCTGCTAAATGGTTTACTCAACGTAAGCACAATCTTTTTTTACTTAATTGCTACATCTCTCAGAGGCAGCAGTCATAAGCAAGCAACACCACTTAATTGCATCCTCCACTTAATCACAACTTTTCCATGCTACCATTGGAATCTTAAGGCTTTTGGTCACTGCTCCTCACTAAGAATCTCCTCAAAGTGAGTCACTCAGGCGTTAATTGAGACAATTTGATGGTTTGGAAAATCTGTTGCGGCCTAAGGAAAAAAAACCTTCAAAAATCGTTAAAATTTTCAAACTTTAGATGTTATGTCAATATTCCTCATTCTATTTCTTGAAAGTCTGGTTTTTATTTTAAGCTTTTATTTTTATTAGAATCTGACATACACATGTTTTAAATTCGAGAGTAATGAGTCTTTAACTGAGAAAAATAGCTTTAAAATATATTTCTCATTTCTACTGTTTTCTTGATTTGGTTTTAACTAAGCGCATTTGTATGCAGGTTTACAAAATCAAACTTCCACAGGAGTTGGATAGAATGTTGATTCTGTGACAGTGAACAAAATTTCATTTTTGATCTTGACTGCAAAAATCTCTTTGTTTTGCACCTAGTACAAAAATCTGGCCTGCAACTTCCTGTAGGGTTTCCTAGACCGCCATGCAAACGTGAACAATGACCTGTTGTAACTCATGTGGAGCATATATAGATAGATAGCATGTTAAAAGATGTAGCCATTCAGGTGACAAGTACTTGTTTGGTTTTCTGAAATTTGCTGTAGTTAAGCACACTGCTGTCAAGCAGTCACATTTACTGCAGAATGTTAAGGGGATCCTCTAGTTTTCCTTTGTAGCGCTTAGCACACTACTTTGGTGTGCACTGCCCTTTTCTAATTCAGTACATTTTGCATGCAAAATTGCGCACCAAAGTGCTAAGTAGTGGACATTTCTTTGTTGTGGGTGTTGCTCTTAGGAAAACGTTATCTCACACTGCAGCCGTTACTTGGTCACCAGATTTTGCACATGCATTTAAGACATGCACATGCACATACTTACAGCGGCATTTTAGTTTTGTGAGGGTAATTCTCAGTGTGTTACTCTGAAAGATAACATTTTCCCTATGTTCCATGTAACTTATTTTTGAGTCAAAGCCCTGAAAACCCTTCTGTATATTTGCGCATTAATGTATCAGAGATACAGAAGTGAAATACTGATTGCAGAATAACAGCTGTATTTTGACATAATGTTTTCCTAATGTCACCATCTATAACAGGAAAATAATGCATTTTTTAGCACTTTGGTGCATACTTTTGCATTAAAAAGTACTGAATTAGACAAGAACAGTGAGCACCACAGAAACGCACTAAAACCTACAAGGGATGAGTAGTGGATCCCCTTAAGAAGATATTATTTTAGTGCACTTACTGTTACTGTGTTACTTACCAAATCAGCCCATTGCTTAGCATAATACATGACAAATTATTATGTCAATCCACATCAACATTTCAGTCTTCATAATTGAAATCAATATCCTCTCTAGTCATAAATACCACAATGCATTCGTTGCACAGAATCAGCAAGTGTGATAAATTGTATAAATATTCCTGCTCTGCATCCATTTCACTGATTAATTAATACAAATATTTTAGAGTTGTGTAAAAGATTGCTTTGAGGAGACTGTTTACACAGCTAGAGTGACACGCAGTTCTTTCCTTCAGGGCAAAGTGATATCCTTCCATGATGCTCTTTATTTGGGTGAAATATATGACACATTAGCATAAAACTTTGATATAATGTCTGGCTGAATGAGGAGTATTTTCTTTAAAAATTATATAGGCCTATTTTGGGATATTTTGAGCTGGCCAACCACATTATGTAGAATTTCTTTTCAGATCATTGTGTGAATGCTAAGACAAATGAAATATCAAACTAACTTTGCGCTCTTAATAAAAGAAAAGTTTACTTACTTTACAATTTTGTAATCCAGATTTCCAGCTCAGCATTTTCTTTTTTTTTTTTTGTACGTTAATCTTTTTTATTCAACATTTTCAAATGTACATCAATTACCTGAATACAAATACACAATGTCAAATAAACTTGCAGACATAATGTAAAAGGCTGAGCTTTGTTTTGAATGAATTAATAGAAAAGTGTATCTCCGTATATAGTAATTATTCATTCATCAACAACAGCCCACTATAGGCAGTTGTGGAAAAATGCACTTGAATTCCACAACCTGGAACAAAGGTAGTCATTGTAAACTACAGTATTTAAGCCATTGTGTGAATGTGTTTGAACAAGCAGTTAAAAATTTAGTTGATTCTTTTTGCATAGTAGAACACACCACGTCAAAAACATCTACTATGCACAGCTTGAGTGCTGGAGATAGACCAACCATGCACTGAAAACACTCTATTCCTATATATGAGTTAGTAAATTTTTGCACTGGACTGATTAGTAACAGCTGGCTACAATTTAAATAACACATCAGCACACCACATTTTTTTTCTTTCTTTTGTATTGCATTAATTAATGTATTGCACATATTGTCCTTTGAAATGTGATATTTGCTTCTTGCCTTGTTACAGAGGCTTTGAACAATGATTTGTCATCCCTTGAGTTTTGGCATGAAATAGTATCGCTGAAGACTGAACAATATATCAGTGATAATATTTTTGCTGAAAGTTCAGCATTTCTGTGGTGTATTTTGCCAGAGCAAACATGCAGCATTTGTCCTGTCCTTTTCATGGCAGTCTATGGTAAATACTTGCCTTCCACTTCCTAACCACTATGAGATGTGTCATTCATTTACTTCCAGGTTTTTTGAGAGCACAGCTTCTGTAAGTCAATCACTCTATCAAATCCAACAATGGGAAATGACAATAATGCAAAGTTTTATGCCAGCCTATATTTGCACTTCTCAGACTCAGTTGTGAGTCAGCAGACAGTCAGGCTTAATGAGTGGTTCCAGGTCTAATTAACAACGAATTTTACATGAATGGACATAGTAGTCCTTCACTTCCACACCTCTACCTGTAATATGAAGCAGGAGGTCATAGTAGCATTGTTTTCTTGTTGCCGGCGGATGAGATTCAGACTCATTCTGTGCTGTTGAATATCATTGAATATTGCCTGGCTTCAATTTTAGTGTCCCTACACTGCATACAAATGACTTACTCATACTATGTTGAAATGTACTGAAGGTCCACATGCTTCCACACATGTAATACAGTGGCTGTGATGTCACTTCCTGTCTTCGGTCTTTTCTGGTGAGATTGAAGGATGTGGAGCTACCAAATTCGCACAGTCCTTTCAATTTCTAAAATATGTACTCTTTGTAATGTTATCGCCCCTTCATTCTATTTTTATTACTTTTATTTACTCTAGTTTTACATCTAAGCAACAAAAAAAAAAGGGNGGGGGGGATGAGCAGTCAGTGTTCGTGACCACTTTAAGGTTGTTTGTATCGTATCAAACACATCCTGCATTTTGTGACATTGACCATATAACAGTTGACTCCAATTTCATGACAATATTCTCAATAGCACTATGTACTTAATTCCTGCAGTTAAAGAAGGCAAAACAGAATATTTTCTGCATAAAACATTTAAATTGAGAGATCATTCTGCATAAAATCAACCATTTTCACGCCTCTATGGAGTTGCAACATGAATGAAGTCGGAAATAAATACTGTAGCCACTGATAAATATTTCAGACACTAAGGTGAACGTAAGGTCTCTGCTCAGAATGGAAGTTGCTTTGCTATTTTGAGTAGTCTCTTTCTAGACTTCATTTTTTTTTTTTGCTTCAGACCTGATTTTCAGATTTAGTAAACTTCGTGGCACTCTGTCAACGCTGCCACCGCCCTCCCCCCCGAATATTTGAAGAAAGGAGCAGTTGGTATTGTTATTGTGAATCTTTATAAATGTTTGTCACATTTTCATGTGGAATTATTTATTTGTTAAGAGATCTGCTACTGTTTACTAGACTCGCTGAAAATGTAGCATTTCTATAGGTGGCTGGTTTTGCTATGGTTTACAGTATTTTGATCAGTAGACATTATTACTTGATTATTATGGATCAGGAATCTGCTGTTTTAGTCGGAGTTAATTTGGGGTCTCAGTATTTTCCTGTATGCTGGTTACACTCCGTTGTGCTCATTCATTTAGTTAATTGCATCAGTCATGTGAAGGGAAGACATGGATAAGCTCCCTTCAGCTCTTGATTTCAGTATTTCCATGATTGTGCCATGTCAAAATGCAGCAACAAAGAGCTACCGTACCAGTGTTGATGTTAAATACAAGTAATAGTTTATTAGATCTCCCTATACTTGATTATGAAATATGCATTTCTTTTGCCGTAAGGGAGAAAAGATTCTCTTCAGTACCAATGCCTGCATCTTGTAATGAATTTCTACATTGCGGCAGTGAGGCAGTGCATGATGTATGAATGATAATCAAGGCAGTCAGCAGCTCGCATGTTAAAAGATGCCAGCCTGACAACATGTATGTAGTCACAGACATTCTTATGCAGCATACTGTCATATGTAGCTTGCTATGGGATACTCAATGTTCAGATAGGGTTACCTCTTTAAGGTGCAGTAAATAAAGCGACAAACAAAAAAACAAACCAACAGGATTCTTACATTTTTTGGGGGGCATGTGTCACTGAAGAGAATAATTGAAATTTTAATATCTACATCATTTAGGTGTGGCTTCTGGAAGAGGAAACGGTGAACTCTTGCTTGACATCAATATCTATCTATCTCATCTTTATAGAGTGTCCAGTCATGCACTCAACCCACTGATATTTAATGTAGACTTGATTAAAAAGTACAGTATTATTTTAATAATTTATTTCCTTCACTTTATATACTTTTCAGTAGATGTGCAGACACGCACTTTATCTTTCTATGGTTGTTGTCTGTTTGACTTTCTGATTCCTGTTTGTCTAGTGTTTCTCCTGAGATATAAAAGTGCATTAGATTGTAGACATCTCCTGCACTTTTTAGTAGTGATCTTAGTTCAGTTGAGCAAATATCTTGAATTCTTTGGGACCACCTTATCTTGTTCGAGTTTGCTGATTTCAAGGTGTTAGTGAAGGACTAGTAGTATACAGAAATAAATTCAGGTCTGAAAGGTTTCTTGGAGGGAGCCATGATTTTGCCTTACAGGTATTTGAGGTTTTCATGCTCCACTGCAAAAAGCTCATGAATTAGAAAAGGGAGTGTAAGAGTTGTAATCTGTAATGCCGAAATCTTATTATACTATATTTTGTAAAGTTTAACATATCCACGTTTTGCTCAGGTATTGTTATTGTGGATTCTTAATTTTAGTTATAAAATTCATATAATATAAGTTAATTTAACGATCTCATTCTGTTCATTGTACTGTACTTTACTTTCTTTAATGTGCAAGGAACTTCATACTTAGAGAAGTTATTATTGTAATTCTTTTTTCAGTGGCATGCAAGCTGACAGTCAAAATATATGGACATGTGAATGGCCAAGTGGTCATATGGCCACTGTTTTGGTCCTCCCATGCAAAGCATTTATGTAAACAGTGAGGTGAATGGCCATTGCTTAACACAGCCAATGACCCTCTATGTTTGGCCTTGGCTGACACCAAAACTACAGACATGTATTTTTCTTGGCCTCCAGTAAGTTACATGTATAATTTGTACTTATAGCTACTAAGGCGGTGCAAGCGAATCATTTACTCTTCAACAGTTTTGTGAAACTGAAAATCTTTGTTTAATGGTGACCAGAACAGCACATTTGAAAGATCTTCAAGTCATCAGAGCACTTCTCATTACATTTATGTATGTACATATCTGTAGATAAAGAAGACATGCATGACAAAATAATTTGAAATAAGTTTATAAAGCATGAAAGCATCAAACCTGGGTTATGTTGTACATGTACCTTTTTTTTGTTTTACATGGCCACCTGCATAAAACAACCACCCTTCACTGGCGTTCATATGTGGCTGCTCCCTACTCCAGATTGAACTGTATTGCTGTTAATGTTATAGAAACCTTGATTATTATTGAATTTCCTCTTAAAGAACAAACATAGAAGGCAATCTTTACATTCCCATTAGAAACATACATATGTCTGGTGTATAAAAACTCCCCAATGAATGTTTTTGTTACTGGGCAGTTAGAGTTGAAAAGTAAATACTCTGTATAATGATCTATCACTCAGAGGAGTTGTTGAATTCATGAGCTTGAGGTTGGGACGATGTCAGTGTTTATATTTCATATCAGCATACATGTACCTGTCGTATTAGTCTTAACTCTTATGCATAGGGCTGAATGATCTATCCCAGCATTCACATCTGGATTTAGGCAAAACGTTTTGGATGAATGTTAGTTTCGTGTACATGTGATTTAACCCCTCTAGGCACTTGGTTACCTTTGAAGAAGGGCTTTAAGATATCGCATCCTCTGAAAAGTGAAAGTGTGGCTTATAAAAGTACCCACGAATGCCTCAAGAAGAAGTATCAATAAATCTTTAGATGAAAAGTATCAGCATTGATCCTAGCCTCTGACTATGAAAGCGTGATTTTATACTATATGAAATGATTAACATAGATACCTACAAATGCCTCTGCAGGCAGTTAAAAAACATGCTGCTCTTGCAGGTTAATCGATCTTTGTTGGAAAAGAATTGGTCTTGTTTTTCACCCACAAATGCCTTTGTTGCCCACAAATGCAGTTTAGAGCTGCTAAAAATTGCTGCATATTTTCTGTGTATGCCGGTGTGAAGCAAAAACAGTAAGATCAGTGAGTTGCTACAGTACAAAGAAATGTGGGAATACATAAAAAGTACATGTTTTCGGAGATTCATGTTCTTGTTTTTCAAAATAGATACAGTAAATAAAATGCAAAGTACCCATGAGGGCCTTGAAGAGTTAAAGGGTTTTAGTTTTCATAACAAGCATGTTTGTGTGTGTACATTCAGCAATACAGTATTATGAAACTTTCATGTATCTGATCTTTCTTTCAGTTATGAAGTTTTTTTTTTGTCTTATCAGTTTTCTGTTCTCTAGTCCATGTCTGAAGGGCAGTCTTGGTATTCTCTTCCCTGATAATAATACATGTACAGTAGAACTCACTTAACATGACAGTGCTTTATTCAAATTCGGGGTTAAATTGATAAAGAAAATCCTCATTCAAAGACCCTCCTTGTTTATAGGAAAAATTTAACGATCAACCCAATAATGAGTTTCAGGTAATCTCTGATAATACGATAAGTGATGCACCTGTAAGTGACAGAGAGAAAAAGGAGCTGTTGCTGTAGCAATTTTCCATCCCCATGTCCATGAGTAGTCTGAGGTCAGCCATGTAGTGAAGATTGTGTCAGTCAAAGGTGATAACGCACGGTGATCCCTGATACATACAGTATAACCAGTCAAGACTGTCAAAGCTGTCATCACATGCTATTTCCCCTTATATTCTACTATAATTGAATGAACAACACAAAACTTGTTTGATCCCTGATGATTTGGCTGGTTGCTTCAACTTCACGTTATCAGAGTTCCTCTGTACAAACCGATGTACGGGACCTTTCTTTGCAGAAAGCACTGAACTGAGGCTAGTGTATCAAAACCTGAACTGTGCATGGGACAAGATAGAAGTCTTGCAGTTTTGACTTTCGTTAAGTATCATATATCTCATTAGGACAATAGTTGTTAACTGTAATTTTTAAAATATCAGGCTTTCATGAATTGTTTACTCATAGAGATCATCTTGATTTGGCAGTTTTGATCCTTAATTTGCTGAAACAGTACAATGTTTATGATGCCCTTTTCAAAATAAGATGTAAGTACACACTGAATATTACATAACATTTATATTTTTTGCCTTTATTACCAGTTATTGGATACATCATGTGGTACAGTAGTGCAAATTCATTTATAGAGTACACTGTATGACTTGCAGTTAGTAAGAATGAGGCTCATGTTTCTCTCAGACTAAATCAAATTACCGGAACTGCATAACATAAAAGCTTAATTTATGATTATCGTCATTCTGACTCGAAATATACAGTAGTTGTTTGAGGTGGCAAGAGGTCACCCCAGGACATGCAGTGGGAAAAAAATTCTGAAATTATCCTGACTGACCAAATTTATCCTGTCCAGTAGACAATGTTTAAAATGAAATCCCTGGCACCAAAGACTTCTGTTCATTTTAAACAGTTTCGGTTCAGACAGAGAAGCCTAAAAAGAGGAAAATAACTGGAACTTCTTGTGTCCTTTCATTTTAGTGGTGACGTTCGGTTTAGTTATTTTCATTTTAATCATCTGTTGTACTCATGTAATTCATCTAGTATACCGGTACATCATAAAACCTGAAATTTATCCAGTTGCTGACCGATTTCCCATTAAATCATTATTTTTGTGTAGGTCTATAGCAATTACATTACTCTTGATTCCGCAATAAACAAAAAATTGATATTGGATAACCCTTTCAGAGCCTGATATCTCAGTTCCTAGATAAGTGATACAGTATAAGTTATAAGCCTCATTTTGTCTGGCTGCAAGACATTTGACCATTACAGTAGGGTCTCCAGAAGATCCAGCAGCAAAATCACAATTGAAGAGCATTTTCCCCAAAACTCTGTATGTGATCTCTGAATATTTTTGAAATAAACTTAAGGTAATTGCTCTTCACATGTATATTTTTGTTTACTGTTAAATGACATAAAATTTGAAGAAGTGCAGATTTTCAGTTTGAGCGCAGTTAGGTTTTGAATGAGCTAACACAGAAATGCAACGTTAAATACACCACCAACTCATTTTTCAACGCAAGTGCACTTACTGTTTTGGAAAAATGTCCTTCAGTTTGGATATGACTAAGACATGTTACACATTCATATCTGTTGCATCATTCCAGTGAAAAAAAAATGATTTCAGTTTCATCAGCTCTGATGATTATACAGTAATATGTCAAGTGTAATCATGCTTTCATGGCATTCAAGATTTTAAAAACTACAGTAAATGTTAAGTTTGGATTTTTTCTTTTTCACTAATGTTTTTGACTTGCTGGTTTGTCTGTGGAAGCCTTCAGTTTGTAAATGCAAGGACTGTTGTGGTAGAATACACAAATTTACAGGAGGCTTGTATCGTTGGTTGGCTAATCAAAATCGTGAATTTCACACATGGATTAGAGAGTGGAATTCATGATTTGGTCAGCTGACTGACGATAGGTAGTTTCCTCTTTTGAAATCTTTGATATGCTACGACATGTGCTGTAACTTAGACAAGTTGTAGCAAGGACATTGTCAGTACCGCTAATGAGAGTTTAGCAAAGTTTTGAAACTACTGCAAATACTTTGTGTCATTTGACATTCCTTCCTAATTACTGTATATATGCACAAATTATATTTAATAAATGTATCTAATAAGCTTTATCGAGTCTTCTGTTTTGTGTGTGCTGTGGTACTTGTGATACTTGTACTGTACTTATTACCTGCTCTAAGAAAAGTGGTGAAATTCACTGTAGTGATACTGCCAAATTACCATCCAGTGGAATTTTTATGACATAGGCTCACTTTGGACCATGCTACTGAAAATATGTTATAAATCAGAGAGAATTGTGTTACCCTGAGAGCACTTTGTAAGGAACAAAGCAGTTGAGTCTGTTGAACAGGTAGGTGCTAACTAGGGGATAACACTCAGTCAAGCACACAGTAATGGTTTGCAGCAATGCTTTTTTGGCACCTGTGTAAAAATCCCATAAGAATAAGAATCTTCAAAATGGCAGAAAAGTGAGAAAAATATTTTTAGTCTTACGAGTACATATACAGTACTGTAATTGTTTTATTTTCACTGACAATTTACAGACTTGAAAGTTTTTGAAAAGTAGAAACATTGCTAAACAGTTTCCTGCTTAGCATTCATATTCCCATTCACTAGATTCAACTTTTTTTTTTTAACGGAAAGCACAAAATTTCTGTTACAATTTCTTAAAGTTGGTCCATAAGGTATTTATCCTAATTTCATTATTCATATGTGTACAGTGCACTTGCTTTCTCGGCATAAATTTATAATTTGTGCATTTCACGGATGGTCCAAAGTTATCCTCTTCAGCAGTGCAAGCCTCTGGAATTTGATCTTTTATCTGATTCCACAAACAGTAGGCAAAGTATGTGTCTGATTCAGTGCTGCCCTCCAAAGGCAAACCAATATATCTGAAGTTCTGGATTTTAAGACATTGCTTTGATCCACATGAACTTTCTAAATCTTGACAGAAGAAGAAATGTGTTTTAGCAATCTGATTTTTTTGACATTAAATATTGACGCACCCAATATTTCAAAAGGCTTCTGCCAAACTTTTAATTTTAACTTCTAGGCACATCGGTTTGCCTTTGGAGGACAAGTAGCTCTCGGTATGTTTGCAAATGACACTACTGACACAAATATTGAATACTGAGCAAACTGAAAGGCATGCTGTTGTTGAGAAGATAATTTTTAGAACACTGATTCTAGAACACACAATGCTGATTCAGTGTTAGCAGATTATCCATAATATTGACCTTTATTCCAAATTAACACTTTTGGACTTGCAAATTGCTTCAGAATAGCACTGGTTTTGAGTCAAAGGTTCTCATATTAGCTAATTTCATATGACCAATACCTCTGAATATGCCTGAAACGTGGACTTTGAAAATCAATAAGTTTGCAGAACACTGTTGTTTAAGACAGGATAATGTTTCTATTCTGTTGTTTTTCAGTAGACGACTGTAATATGTGAAATCTGAACCAAACTTCTGTTTTGTAATCAGAAATAAAACAGCAGGTAATGTAAAATGAATGTCCTTGCTTAGAATTCATTCATTCAGAATCACCAAAGATACAGTCTTCTTCTCAAAAAAGTCAGAGCGCAGCTTTGTACTACCAAAGGAGAAAGAAGAGTGACAAAAAACATAGTAAGCAAAGATGAAATTGACAGAGAGGATAAAGTTACAAATGTAGACAGCAATGACAGGAGGAATAAGGGATCTTGCTGAACTGGACTCCAATTGATTGCAACTCCACAGCAACATGGAAAAAGTTTGCCATTATTTTCTTCACAATAACTGTCATTATTCAGTATCTTTTCTTAAACAATAAAGTCTAAACAAAGTGTACATTTAGTGAAAGTTGCAATGAAGCTGAGTCCACTGTTCTGTAAGAAATCAGAGGAAAAACTATTATACTCATGACAAAAAGAAAGACCAAACATCAATATGACGACATTGAATTTTAATTGATATTGCTTCATGTAAATAAAATGAAGACTTAAGATGTTCACTTGAAAAGTTCATCTAAATGAAGTACATGATCTGCTTCCCAAATAATAACACTAAGAACATTTTGTTGCCATTGTTGTTTCTTTTCTGCCAAGCGAGATTCTTGTTGAATTATGCTCCAGTTAAAAAGTCAAATATGGTACAGTGATTAGTATGAGATCATTAAATTACCCAAAATGAAATTTCAGACCTAAAATTAATTTTCTATAGTCCTGCGTCACAGCTGAAATTGATTTAGCAACATCTGTAGAGAAAGAGACAGACAGAGAGGAAAGAAGTAGTCAGGCACTATAGGAGCCACCCAATACATTGATAATGCAAGTGGATTTCCCTGCCCTATTACACAAAGTTGAAGCAAAAACCTCATCCACCTTTCTAGTGAGAGAATGGTAAATCAACATAAAAATGTGATGACTGGTGACAAATATGGAATTTAATGCATTTGAGACGAAATTCACAAAATTACTGTGTAGCAGTTGCTATTACAGCCTGATGATGAGTATGACAAACAATGTTGTAAAAGCTTCAGTTGTGATGGTATTCAATGGTAAGGCCTGATAGTAAAAGTGGCCACACCTGCACCACAAAAAGGTGCTCACTTCACATCAGTACATTTAACATGTGCTGGGTGCCCTAAAAGTTAATAAAACACACTACTAGCTAGAGCTAGAAAAGTAGATTTGAGAATAAAACAAATGTATAATATATTCACCACGTTCAAACACTTAGTGTCTAACATAACTGTTTGAGGTGACAAAACACCTTCACTGAATTAAAATCATGTAACATTGACAATCAATTTGTGTCTGATCACAAAACTACACAGACATATTATATCCTAATGATGGGAAAAAAAAAAACAAACCAACAACAAACCTAAAACAATGAGGCAAAATGGAAGAATTAAATTAAAATGTTATCGACACGGTGATAATGGTGTAAAGATAAATCTAATGACCGTGAGTATGGGTATGAGCAGTATACATAAACGTTTACTTAAAACAACTACACTACACAGACCATTTTTAAGTATAGACAATCCATCCATGAGTTATGAAGTCAGCCCTGTGCTTAAGCTCCCAAAAAACTTTGGAACGCTATTCCTCACCAGTGGACTTGCTAACCATACTCTGATCTGCAAATTACTTTTCATGCAAAAAACATAACCCTTTGTTTTCTTTCACAAAAATTTTCAAAAACTTTTGAATTTACTTTTCCATCTTTAAGGGTTTTCTCTAGCTCATTTTTTTTTCCCTTTTCAATCATCTCAAAACATAGCTTCTGCATTTTTTTTATACTTTTAAGTTAACAGACCAATATTTAATGTAAAGGACAACTGTAATCTTGAAAAAATTATATTTCCTTCCAGGTTCCATCAATTTTCTGAAATCTTACAGGGTTTGCAATACATGAATATTCATTTATTAATATCAAACAATGACAAAAACTTTTATGTAATTACAGTAAACAAAAAGAAAAGGCTAGAGGTCGTGGGTTTATTTCTTAGCAGCCTTCTTTGACTTGCCCTTTGCCTTGGACTTGGCCTTGGCTTTCTTGACTCCTCCTGCAGATAAATATCAATACAAAAAGGTAGAATGAATCTTACGTATCAACTCATTAGATAACTAACTCACAACAACTGTATGATTACCCTTCTGTTGTGATCAATACACTATGGCAACTGTTCAACGGCATTTCTTCTTATATAGGCCTAATTGCCTTCTCAGCTATTTGCAAGGTGACATCACTTTTATTCTTTAGTTAAATTCATCGAAAATAAAATTAAAATGTGCTGGTTACTTTTCCACATTATTTATTGGGAAAAGGGAGGGAAAAAAAAAGACTTACCTTTTAGTGTACAATGTTACAAAGTTATCACTAACACTTTCCCCCTTCAGGTTCAGCCCGATTCATTTGAACCCAGGATTTAATTTGCTAATCATGCAATTCTCACACACAAAGTCCTCAAAACTGTTGCTCCCCTGAACTAGAGCTCTGTCCCATTTCCAGTTCCTTTTTCTAAGCATTTCACACTTTCCTTATATCACTGACAGGTTGAACAACTTTTCACAGCCCAACAAATTTGAGGCTGGTGTTTTCCACTCTATTTTACATACACATGTGTGCTCTGTGCACAGAACAAACAAAGAGCAATGAGTTTAATTTCAGGTGTGTCCTGACAAGCCGTAATCAGGCTTCACTTTTTAAAATGACAAAACTATATTTGGTGATGTCCCAATATGATGGAAGTCTGATAGACTAAAATAATGAAAACTCAACACAACTTTTTTTCACTGACAGCATTTCCACTTAAAAGTTAAAGCCATGCCATCTGACTGTTGTTACCATCAAAAGCCCCGCCCCATGCAAATAAAATGTCCATGGACACTGCTTCAACTCTGATGATTTGCCTTCATATTTCAAGCACTACACATTTTCATATTAATGGTCTTACGTATAACATTTGGAGAAACAATAAATTAGCCCACTGCAAGTATCTATGCAGTTGAAATGTTTCACTTGAATTCGGAAAATTCATTTTCAGGTGAAGTGTCAAATGAATTCACATTAGTAAAGTGTTTCATTGTGCCTGCCTCTCCTTTCACACCTTGTGCGAGCTTTTGAGAATATCAGCAGGATGGTGGAAGAAACTGAGTTTAAATTTCATAAAATCAGATTCCCGCTGGTAACTGCCAGTGCTCAGCTTTGATGCATCTGGAATGTACTTAAGAACTTTTAAACGACAGTCTGGCCAACACTGCATTCTGGGTCTACCAATGAAAGGGTACCTATGCAAGGTTGAACTTTTTGATTTGCATTTACATCCCCAACCTATTCCAAAATGCATACCTGCTTTCTTTCCCTTCTTTGCTGCTGCCTTCTTGGGAGACTTCTTGGCTGCAGCTGTAATAAAAAAAAATGTTTGTTAGAGACTGGAACAAATAATGAGGGTGTAATGAATATTCACCCTGTGTTCTGCATCTTGGGTAGATTTATTTTTGAGTTGTCTGGTAGTCTTCAAATAATACAGCTTGCTCCATGGCACAACAACTGCAAAGTGGTTCTTAAAAATTAATTACACTGGAATCTGATAATCCACTCAACATTCGGACCATGCAACTGATGATGTGCTAGCAAAAGTTTTGTGTTATTCTTTGCGCTTTTCACAAGTAACAAAAACAGGGACTTTTGAATGATAGAGCTAAGGATGGGACTGCTACGCCATAGTTATGTATACAGGATTGCATTATGTTCACAGCCCTTGAGCACTGTAGCAGGTTCATGCCCCAAATTGGAAATCATTTTCCAAGATAAATTAAAGGAATGTCAATGAATTTACCAAGAGTAAAATTGCACACACCCAACAAATCTGGCTGTCTAAGCCACAAAAATTAGCATTTATTTTCAAAACAAAAATTTTCACGGCAAGAGAGAGACAGCAAGAGAATATTACAAAATTCATGAGATTTCTACCAAAAATTTTGTTCCTAAGTCAAATTCCAAAAGAACTCAAGGAACTTCTTATATCAAAGTAAAGTACATAAATCCTGTCATTGGGATACAAGAGCAGTTTTCTCTCCACAAGAAAGATCTTGTAAGACAGCAAAATTCTTTGAAGTCCACACCAACCTGCTGCTTCTCCAGAATCCCCAGCTGCCTTCTTTCCACGTCCCTTAGCGGCTGCCATTGTGAGCTTTGAACTTGTTTGTTCTAAGATGAACAGTCAGTTCCAAGAATCTGGATCAAGGAGAAGCAAAAAAGAACATGATATTACCAGGATTATAATAAAAATGATTGTTGCAGGCCTTCACAATGGAGGTTCTCTCTTTATGCTTTCAGCCAGTAGGGGAGTAAACTGCAATCAATTTTACAGATGGTGGTGTCTCACTAGAAAAGGGCAAATATAGGCAAGTCTCTAAATAAAGGCACCTGCCTTCCTGGACAATAAAACTGGCTACATAGCTAGTGATATAACTGGAAGAAATACCTAAATGCAAATATCTGATTATCACTAGTAAGCATTGTAAACTAGTGACATGTGAATACATTTTGGGCAATGAGTAGGAACCTTGTTGAAATTGTAAAAAGTACTGTATAGCTGATATAACACTGTAAAAATATTCTCTTCTACCATGACAACTGGAGCAAGAAAGATTTTCCTTTCCGGGCAAAAACTGCCAGAAAAAAAATAATTTTGCAACCTTACAAATTAGAGATACAAAGGTTAACAGGGGAGTGTTATCACGACAAAGTAAAAAAGCCAAACTGTTTTGTCATGACATTACCGTCTAGATGTTATAGTATATACATTTTTTCAGAATAGAAAGGACCTGATGTCAGATTCCGTCTGACTAAATGAATTGCACTAATACTGTTCTGCATTCAGCGGTCTACACTTTCACAACTGGAGGTGCTCATTTTGCTAACATCTCCAGGGACCGCTCTTGCATCAATATAGTTCATCATTCATTGATTACTCAGTCTCACCAAATCCTAGATTCTGCAACATCTTCCTTACCGACCAGCATTTCTTATTGTAGCCATAACAGAAGAATGGGCTACAACCATCATACTGGCAAATGGTCACCTCTCGAGTTGCAAAAATCATTAACTGCAAAGTCTTATCTTAACCAACTGTTGTGGACTTGTTTCTACATTTACTACCTAAATTATGTAACCTTAAATTGCACTCTACTTCTACTGCAGGTGGGCGAATACAAAACTGCACACATACAAAATTGGTAGGCACAGGAGTCTAAAAAAAAAGCTGTAAGCTTCTTCACTTTCACATCGGCTCCGACTAATGGCAAGGCTAAGTTTAGCTGGCGTCCCCAGCTTCGTGGCCGCCTGGTTGTGCAGGTGCAAGACCCACACACCAAATGAATTCACGGACTGCAAGCCTGGAAATTCTACACCTGATTGTGATTGGGACACTGGTTCTAGGGGCAAGGGGAAGCTGACCAACGCCCCCTTTGGGGGTTGTTTACTAATAACAACGCTAATGTTAATGAGGTCATTGATCTTGGTGTAAACACGGAAGTACCATCCCACTGTTCAGGGCCTGACACTTGTTTACACAGTACACGCAAAGACAACATATTGCGCAGCACTATACACTATAAAACCATACAATATTTGTTGCAATTATCTGGCCTGCGCAGATTTTCTTGGGTACAGACATTTTGATCCCCTACCAGAATGACGCCAAGGTGGAAGATGGCCGACCAAGCTACGAGTGGCGGGCAAGCAGGGACGCGCTGCTTAGCAAAAGGGAACAGCAACCCGAACCAGCAGCTGAACACTGATGAAATTATATGCTATAAATATGCGCACAACACGTGCTACGGCCTCTTTTAAAAATCAAATAAAAATACAGAAAAGTGTGCACTTTCATGTAATCTGTAACAATGCATGTAGTTAATGCAAAATCACACGAATTTCAGCAAAAAAACACCTACCTTCTTTGTTTCTGCTTCGAACGCTGTGGCAAGGAGAAGACGCTATGAGTTGTAGTTGGAACGATAGAAAGTAGGTCACAATGTTAAAATTCAGCCAATGAACGCCTTCAACACTAACCAAAACAGACCATTGACAAATCACAAGTTAGCTTGCATATCACTATCTAGGGAAACCGCGTCATGATAAAGTGATTTCATTGGTCAGCTGGATAACCGGTAGTGTAACTCTAAATTTAGAGGGGATGCAGGTCAGGAAGGGGAATGAACCGTGCAGTTGCGCGCCAACTTGATTTTTGTTTTTCCCTCGCATTTTCCTCGGCGAGCCCTTGAATGTTGAACCCTGTTGGTTACGTGTGTTATGTATGGTGCAAGCAGTCAAGCCCGCTCTCGTGATTAGTCGTGACTCTCTTGTGACTGTTTTCCCGAGGACAGTGAAGAAGGGGTCCTGACCTCAGGGCCCCGCAGTATATGAATGAAGACACCGAAGAAAGAGCGAGGGTTGAAATTTAGTGTGTGCTTGTGAGGGGATGGATTGGGGAAGATGACTGTAACCCACTACTACCGCCTTTTGATTGCTCGCAGCAGGTGGTGGGGAGGGGNGGGGAGGGGGGGGGGGTAGGGTTGGATGCCAAGCCGTCGCTCAGAAATGAAACTTTATTGCAGTTTAAAAAAAAGCTTACGTGTTCCCTTTGCTGATTCCGTAGTCCAAGTTACGACTGAAGCAACAAAGGTAGCCTACCTCCAAGGGCGATGTAAAAATTCGTGCCCACCTTCCTCCCTTGTTACTCACCTCAGAATCGCCTCCCCCCTTCCCAGAATCTAACAACAACACGCATTTCACTTTGTTCTTTTTTAATCTGCTTTTGTTTTCTCTATATTTCCCCATATTCTCCCAGAATTACTCCTCTCTCTCTCTCATTCGCTCTCTTTCTCTCTCGTCCCCTCCCTCCCTCTCTCTCTCTCTCTCTTTCTATCCCTGAAATTACCCCCCCCCCCCAAAAAAAAAAAAAAAAAAACACCCCAGAGTCGCCACCACAAGCCACCCTCTTTAATCCAGCTACCCCTGCTAAGTGCTAATGCTAACCACGTCTAGCTGAATCCCGAAGCCGAGTTGACTTGCCCGGCCCGCCTCCTCAAGGGTTGCAGCAGAGGCCGGGTGGGGATGTGTGGGTGGCCCGGAGGCAGAGAGTGCAGGCGCCGCCTCCGGATGCAAAGCCGGTGGGAGAGGGCGCAATTTCAGGGGCGGAGAAGGAGGCGAGAAAGAGAAACGGGGGAAGAGGGGTCGTTCAATTTCATTTCGCCCTTGGGTGTAAGATTCCCTTGTCCTTTACTGCACTGCCATACCAGGTTTACAAAATTACAGTGTGTATTCCTGATGTTACCCTGGGTCCCTGTCTGAGACCCACATTTTAGATGCTATCAAGGTTTGTGCACAAGCACAACGGAACTTCAAAAAAGCTTTCAGTTTCTCCACCAAACGAAGTTGAAGCATGTGTATGACTCTAGCCTCATAAATAATAAACGCACTAAGATAATTGGTTCAAGTGCTGATCGATGCTGTCAGCTTTTAATATGAACAGAGCGCCGTCATCAACGGCTGCATTTTGCATTCAGACCGTAACTACCAGCTCTGCTTCTCCTCTTTGCAATCTAGTCCGCCCCTTCCCACTCGTGAAACCATCGCTTGCACTCCCCCCTACCCTCCC